>JAHDVE020003491.1:0-25800 GCA_022606495.2 Halesus radiatus
TTTGACAAAAGCCCATGATTCTCGATATCGATTTTGTAAGCTCAACTTTTTTTTAATTAATATCGAGATATCTTTCAATAAATTTTTATTATTACTTTGGTATTTTCGTATGAATAAAAAAATGTGCAAAGTTTAATTTTTTATAAAAGCATTGTTGACAGCATGTTATATTTGGCTACTTTGAAATGTCTTTTGCTTTTTGTAAATCTTAAAATAAGAGTGTCTTTCGCTGATCGAATAAATTATTTCTTCGTATTGAACTGATCTTAATATACTTCAAACCAAATATTATGTGAATAATAGTGAAGTAGATTTTATTTATTAGAAATTCGTAAAAAATAATAACAATAAAAAAAACACATACAGCAAGCATAAAAAATATAATATTTATTTTATTGAAACCTCTTCATATTAACAAGTCGAAGGATCATTATTCTTTTTTAAGAGTTTTCTTTAAAGTCTCTTACTCCTCCTCCTTCTCCTCCTTCTTCATTTGTTAGACACGAATTTCATTGTACCTTCTCTGGGTTCGGCTGTCATCGCTATCCTATGACCTATCCTTCTCCTTCGTCTTCTCCGGTGTTGTTCCTTGTTTTTTATTATAATTTTTATCCTTTTCGAATTCAAATTCCGAATGAGTGCTTTAAAATTTATTGGCTCCACCTCTACTTTCCTGTTTTGCAGGTACAGAATTTGTGCATTCGGTAGATTTTGCCTATCTTGCAAATGGCTGCCTTAGCATCGTTCCGTTTTATCCGAAATTGATGTTATGTTTTAATATTTAAGCGGGCCATTTCATTTCTGTCGTTCTTTCCTCCTAATTCATTTTTTTAATTTACTTATGCTTCGTAAAATTTTGTTTTGGATATCCGGTTTTCTGAACAGGAGTGGGTGATCTGTCCTGAGTAGTGTTGAGCGAGGGTCGAGGAGTTTGTGCGGGAGTGGGTGATCTGTCCTGAGTAGTGTTGAGCGAGGGTCGAGGAGTTTGTGCGGGAGTGGGTGATCTGTCCTGAGTAGTGTTGAGCGAGGGTCGAGGAGTTTGTGCGGGAGTGGGTGATCTGTCCTGAGTAGTGTTGAGCGAGGGTCGAGGGGTTTCTGCAGGTACATTACTTCTAAAATTATTATGTTGATTAGGGTTAATCTGTGCTGAATTTGGAGCTAACCCATGATCGTTTTCTTCTTCGTTATCTTCGACTTCATAAATTTATTGTTATGCTCTGATGATTTCCTCGATATTTTCGATTGGAATATTTGCCATAAAATCTTATTTTGATTTAAAAAATCTTTCAGTCTCTTATTTCGTCCTATTCAAACTCACGTTGCGGAATATAATAGTCTTCTTTATCCAACTAGACACCTGATAGAATTTATTAACTCCTTCACCAAGAATATAAATCTGTCCAAAGTCACGATCATGTCTAATTAATCTGCCCAGCGATTGATTCATGGCATCTATCGCGTCTTTATTATACCAAGCGGACAACCTGCTTGAGTCGTTAAATGCTACTTGCTTTATTAAATATTGAATTCCTTTCAACTGCAGGTATGGTACCCCAACCATGAAGACAGCTCGACAAAGGTTGTCCTTAAAATCGTAGCCTTCGCTAATCTTTCCTCGACACACTGCAAAGAGTACCGCTCCAGTCTTAGTCTGGCTATCCTTTAAATAACCTTTCATCGTTTACGTGAACTATTTTTTCTTCTGGCATTCGAAGTATGGTTTTTTGTGTCCACAAATGTTAAACTTTCCAACATTTTACTGAATCTATTTTAGGTATTTATAGGACTTGAGAAAGACTATGACTCCGTAAGGAATTCCGAAAATCAATTTGTTCAGGATTCGTGAGATTTCTTCGTATTGTGGATAATCTCTATTAATTTTCAGTTATGACAGATCAAGCGGAGATTTATTAAAAAGAAAGGTTTGAACGTTTTGGTTAACTATAGTTGGTTCGGGCTGCAAATATGGAAGAAATTCAATTCCAGCTTCGTCCTTAAACGATTGAGTGTTCAGAGTCCCCGAAGCAAAAATCATCGTCTTTAAACCACATCTATCCAGCCTCTAGAACATCCTTTTGCTCGTAAGACACTCAAAGGAAACAGCGATATCATCATACGTATTTTTAGAGGTGATGCAAATGTATTCCTTTTTTCTAATATCCCTACTCATTAATGAAATTTTTGATATCATATAAGCCATATTTATAAAAGCGCGAACGGAAATTCTTGGGATTCCATTATTTATGTTCAACCTAATGCGTTCCTTCTGTTTGCACTAACGAATTTTAATGAATAGTTTCTTCAATTTTATTTGTTTTCCGGGATCGACAAATAGTGGTCGAAATTGTCTGAAATCTGCTTTTTCCAAAAGAGGCTAGATGGTTTCCATTGGTATGATTAAGGCTTAACCTTTAAAGCCTAATTTTTTGGCTTATAGTACGATGGAGAGATCGAGTTGTTGAATTGATTTTATCATCATTTCTATTTCTTTTGCGATTTTCGTGACCTAAGTAGCCTAAGCCTTGAGGGTTTATTGATTTAATTCCTACTCGATATAAGTGTAAAAAACTGTAAGTTAAAGCAAAGCTCGTTCCATAGTTTTCTTTTTGATTTCTGCAGTTTATTACTGACGAGCCATTTCAAGGATATTGTGGGCCTCATCAAATATTAAGATGGAGTTCTTCATTTTCGCATCAAAACGTTTTGCTTTAAAAATTCGTCCGTTTGTTATATACTTGTAGCTCATAACTTTCATTTCACAATGCGGTTCGATGGCTTTTTAAAAGGCAAACGGACACATTGTTTTTTCCGTGGTGGACTATTTTATGCCATGCATAGTTGTTCTGTCCATTGTTGGCAAGAAGCTGAGAAGGAGTTATTCTTTTGCTGATTTTGCCCTTAAATTTCTAGCTTTGATACGTTATTTCTCTTCTTGGGCATTGAAAAGTTATGTTTCGTAGGAACACGGTGGTATTTCACGATTAATTTTTTTCGTTGATAATTAGAGTCCTGATTAATGCTTGTATCGCCTTCTTGCCTCTTTGCATACGTCAATAAATTCCTAATGATCGAGTTCTTCTGTCACCCTTAGGACATTCTTATTATGACACAAAGCTTTCCTTGATTGGAGAACAGTAAAATTTAAATCTTTGTATCTTGTTTTTGCATCGTTGATTTGCTTGACTATGCAATCCATTTGGCTGTGAGTGCGAGTGAGATAAAATATATTTTTGATGTGGCTATTGGCGGTCTTGATGGCGGAAAGGCACGCGATCAACAAGCAGATCGTTTTCCCCGTGCCCGTTGCGGATTAGACCATGCAGTTCGTATTATTTAGGATGGCACTCCTGATAATAGCAACCATCTTTTTCTGTTCTGGTCTATAAGGTTCAAATGGAAATCTTTCCTAATCGAATTATGTTATAGGCACAAAATCTTCTGGAGGAAGAGTTTGCTAGAAATTAAAATCTTCTTAATCGTCTCCATAGTTTATTTATGCTGACAAATCAAAATACTCTTAATTTTCAAAATTGTTGTTGTTTTGCATAATGTGTTTGTGTGTGTGTGTGTTTGTGTGTGTGTTTGTGTGTGTGTTTGTGTGTTTGTGGTTATGATTATGATTATGGTAAAATCAGATCATTATGCAATTTTTTAAAGTCTAAATATTGATTCTCTTTTTCTCTTTTTCTATTTTTAATATTGATTCTTTTTTTTGAAATCTTCATTCTCTTTTTTTGTAATATATTTTCATATTTGTTATTCTTATTTTTAATATGTTGAAATTACAACTAATAAGAGAGATATCTTGGAATTAATTTGCCGCAATAAATGTTATTGTTTCATCAAATTTCAGTTATTGACAAAATATCCATTTTTTTATATTAATTATAATTTGGGATAATTGAGATATTTTCTAAAGTTTTTTTCTTAATTTTTTTTATTTTTTTATCATTATTATTTTTACCTTAAAACAATAATAAAAAAATATAAAATATGGTCAGTCTCTGTGCCAGCCCACCAAATCATCTTCATCTGAATCCTACTACCCCCTTTTGTTATTATCGCTGACGAGCTACTGGCTGATCTTATTTCGAAGCGACTGAGCCTCCTTTTCCCACTTCGCCAACAAAATCGGGTCCATCCACTGCTCCGGCAGATTCCAGAACTTTATGCCTCGGCCTTTGCACGCCACCACCAAAGTCAGCGTGTCCTCAAAGTATACCATTTTGGTGATCTCGCTCGGCGAAGATTGCAATACGACTATAAGTTTGTTGAAAGTTTATATTTTTATAAGCGCATGATTGTATTTTTGAATGTATCGTACATATGGATTTGCCCTTCAGTGCATCCCAGAAGGTAATGTATCCATCGGCCGTCCCCGAGATGACCTCAGCTCGTTTGGCAGCCCAGACGATGTCTCGGACTTTCTCTTTGCCTCGGTAGGCAGCCACATGTTTGGCCAGTTTCTCTTTCCCGGGCTTGTCGAGATCGAAGACAGTGATTTCGCCGTCGTCAAAACCTCCACTGAAAAGATAGTTGCGGTTGAGGTCTACCTTGAGGCTACGAATAGCGCCTCCTTTATTGGTCATAAGGGTGATTAACAATTTAGCAGCGTGCTTCTGAGAAAAACATCAAGTCAATTAAATGAATAGAAATTTCGTAGTTAAGTTTTTCAATATTTTTTTTACTGAGGAGATATCGTAAATCAGGATTTCCCCTCCTTTGCTTCCAACGAAAATTCTTTTGTTCTGCCTGTCACCCAGTAGCGCGAGAAGTGGATCTCGGTGGGTGACCTGCAGCACTGAAAGCAGGGTTGAACCTTCGCTGATTCGCAAAACCTTATCCTAAGACACTGAATACACGATGCTATTGAGTTGGTCATAATGCAAGCCCATCACTCGAGACTGGTGTATCTTGCTGCAGGCCATATCCTCGAACCCAGTGTTCGTTATCCTCAGTACATCAACAATACCATCATCAAGACCGATGATGGCTCGTCCGTCCCATACCTCAATCGCAATAGCTTGACTTGGATATGACTTGCTCCATTGTTTACGGAAATCCGACCCTACCTTCGACCAAGCCTCTACACTTCCTACCTCGAGCAACGGTTTGGAGCCTGGGGGTGCCTCTTTTTCCCACGGCATTTTGGCGTTACTAACATAGGCGTTGATTCGAGATGCAGGATTCATATCGCTCGTGACCAAATAAAACATATTTTAATCACGGTTGTAGACAAAGTCTCGCACTCCCTTCGAGGCACCGTCTATTGAAATTTCCTCTATCAACCGAGGTGGGACGACGATGGCTTCAGCTGCATTCTTATCAAGCTGCAAAAACTGTTTCACTTGCTCGGAGTTTATGAGATCGTTTCTGACAACAATTTGTTGGAGGAACTCCTCAAGCCCCTTTCTCCGCTGGTCCAATTCTTTATCAGTCATTTTGACCATCTTCGAGAGGAAGGATTTTTCTGGAAGTTTGGGGATGGTATGATAGGTGACCTTGAGAGTTTTAACAAGGTTGTCAAATTCGCTGAATCTTTTTTCGAGGGTCCATTTGTTTTACTTCGTCGCGACTTCAATAATAAAGAACACGGTCCCGATCTCAACGTTGCTTTATTTATACTCAGGAACTGTGACCTTGATAGGAGCTCCGATATAGTCGTAGTTTGTCATAGTCTGATAAGGTAGTCAAAAAAATATAATATCAATTAAGTATTAATTATTAATTTTGTTCCCCTAAATCTTATATCTCTGTATAAATCTATATTTATAATTAGATAAATTAATAACTTATGCCGTCAGAATATATAATTAAATTCGTATTTATTGAGCAGGTATATACGGATAAAAAAAAATAATATAGGCTCAATAGGTTTTCGCAGCAATAGCTACGAGAAACGATAGAGCCCAATAAATATAGATATATTCAATAGTATCAATATGGATGATTATAAATGATAGTCAAACAACAATTTTAATCAAGTAGAATACCTGCTCATTGAGATTAAATCGCACATTTCCCTGAAAGTCTGTCCCTCTTGCATCAAGAACAAATCCCAATAACTTAGCTTTCCATCTTTTGAACATTGATAAAACATTCTAAAAAACATATTAAACAAAACACACAACCATATAGAATTGTTATTTTTTTAAATAAAATATTTTGAATTGTTTAGTTTTTATTTTACTCGTAAGCAAGATGTTCGGCTCTTCCTCTGTTTTACGTTCGAACGTTTTGCTCCAAATATCGACAGAATTCTTATAGTCCAATTAGACTACGTCCATCAGTACACCCCAACATCTGGTTAAACATAAGTCTTGCCTTAGTTTGTTTCGGAGAGGCAAGCAGGTCGAGTATGTTACCAAGCATTGTGTGGCTTATAAAATTTTCCTCACCAATGATCAGATCAACGAACTGTTATATGGTTTCGCAGCCCCGATAATTGACGTCCATGTCGCCGAGAAGTCGACGCATAAGATTCACGAAGTCTTGCCTGGGAAGTATTTTCCGTGGGGATTGGAAGAAGCAAAGGAGAATGTCTTCAGCATATCTTGATCGAAAGATGTTCATGCTGCGAAGCAGTTCCGCTTTCTCTATGTCGATTTAGAAGTGAGGCCGAAAGATATTGCTTTCGAAAGAAATACGCGAGCAGAGGCCGGAAGGGCGTTGTCCTTCACAATACTGCCTGCGATCGGTATCAGTCAGGGAGTCTTTGGCATAGATTGGGGAGGCATCGAATGATGCCAGATGCAGCTCCTTCTGCACTAGACTGTTTCGGTTGAAGGAGAACTGGAAGGAATCCTCCTATTTCCTTACGGGAGCTATTGCCACTCCATGAAAGCGGGTCATATCACTATCTGTGCTTGTTCTTGGATCATTCATTATGTTATGGAAATTATAACTAGGTGAAGGGATTGCCTTGGTGGTTGTTGTTGGTAGGCTGGGAGGGGGTGATACACTACTAACCTCCTTTGAAATGAGGCCGGCATTCGAGTATTTATTGGAGTCCAAAATACGTTGTTTCAGATTTTTAGTGCTCATGCATCCGATTTTGGGAAATATATTGAGCTGATCTTCTATCTCGGAAGGAATGAATTTGGGACGCTCCTTGATTTCTGTTGTGAGCATGTCAGCGATGCTATTTTTAAACTTCAATTTATTCTGAAGCTTTGAGAACACCTGACATGGATGATTGTTGTTACTTGGAGTCAGGGCATCTTTTTCTTTGACCAATACAGTTTATGGCATATTAGGTGTACATGTGGGCTGCACGTCGCTCTTCCGTTCTGGCTGGGTGAGTTTGTATTTGCTCAAAGAGGAGGGCATACTCTTCTTGAATGATTCGTTACTAAGCTTCCTTTACCTCATATTGTGGATCTTCGATGTGTTGCTGCTGTTATTCTAGTAGTCGGATCGTGAGGTATTCTTTGATTTGCTATCGTTTCTGTTTTATGATTTCTGAAAATCCGTGTATATACATGTGCGAAGTAGTAAGATAATTAAGATATGGAATGATTTATCTATATATTTCTTTTCTTTTTTTACTTCAGTGGGTTAATTTTATTTGTTATAGTTGGGATTTCTATTTTTGAACCTTGCTACGAATTTCTTCAGATCGGACTGGAGGGTCTGGTAATCTTTATTTCTTGATTATTATTGTTGTTTTTTTTTTAATGTAAATAATGATTTCTTTTTTTATTACTTGTTGGCTTCTTGTGTTTCCCAAAGATTCTAGTTGTTTATTCCTCTAAATCTCTGATGTTCCTTCTGATGATTGCACGATCTTCTCTCAAGAGTTCTATAATTATCGGATCATATATAGAATAGAGATAAATGGATTAAAAAAACAATCATGATTAGGGCGTCAGCTCTATTGTCTTACGAGTGCATTTTTAGAGAGTCGTCAGCATAGCAATCTGTTCATGTTTGCTGATCGTGGCATGTTTTTATTGAATACTGCTCTTTGAACTGGACTGGTTGGTTTTAGATAACATTAACGTTATGAAATATTAAATATCAGTAATTATAAAAAAAATATATCGAAAATAAATATTTGGAACCAAACGAATAAAAAAATAATAAAAAAGATAAAATGGTTTAAATTATTGTGAATTTAACTAACAGTCATAAAAAAATATAGTACTTGAATTAACAATACATTATAAAATGAAATGCAAATAGATGCATGTATATTTTTAATCTATAAATATTATAATGCAGAATATGATGTTTCTATTGTTTATTAAATATATAATATAAATATTTGCAAAGTTTACTAATATTATATATTCTAATTGAAAATCCAATTTCAATGAAATAACAAACAAAATTTGGTTAGAGACCAGATAAAAAAAAAATAGTCACAAAATATTAAAATAAATAATTAAGAAGTAAAAAAATAAGTGTAGGGCTCATGGGGAAGGATTAAAATAACAATGAAATAGTAACAAACAATAAGGACATATATAACTCAATATGGTCACTTGCAGTGCTTCGAGTGGTGGGACTTCGAGTGGCTGCACTTCGAGTGGTGGGACTTCGAGTGGCTGCACCTGTTGTTGAACTTGTTGCTGAATTTGTTGCTGCATTTCTTGGTGTACTTTTTGCTGCACTTCCTGCTGTTAGACGCTGATGAACTCCTGTCGAGGACCACAGAAACAATCTGGACATTTGAGCCGCCTTGGTGATTTAGGACGATCGGACAGGCTGGGGAATTAAAGAGATTCCTGCTACCTCGGAGATTTTGAACAATCGGACAGGCTTGGGCGTTTAAGAGATTCCTGCTGCCTCGGAGATTTTGAACAATCGAACAGGCTGGGACATTATGGAAGTTACGGCTGCCTCCGAATGCTCCGACTCTGTACAATGCTCCGCGTTGGTGCTCTCTTGTGGAGTCCTTGGTCCACTGTCGCCAGTTGGAGTCTCGGATAACAGCCCTTGTGTTTATTCTGGCCTGGCATTTACCTCTGGCGAAACTGGCGGCGGTCAGACTAATGAAGAGGATCGCGAAGAAGAGAATTTTGGAGGTGACTTTCATGGTTGTGTTGTTTGTTGTGGGTTGTTTAATTAATTAACTAAATAATCACTTGAGGATCGGACGGCTTTTAAAGGACCAAAATATACATGAAATTAGTACCCATAGACACACACGTATCCCTTTTGTGAGATTATCAATTTTAGTCTTTGTGAAAATTTATAGTTTTTGGATCTTTTGTATCTTTTTTATCAGGTCAATTAAATTTAACATTAGAGTATCTGTATTATAGTTTGACTATTACTTGCTAGTAATTTTACAAACGGCCTACACATACTTTTTATATGATAAATATAAATAATTTGGAGTATCGCAAAACCCCGTGTTCCGTTGGACGTCGCGAGGAACCAATAGATTTGAGAACATGAAAGAATTGTAAAGAAGTAGCGATGATAATGGACATTAGCAGATAATGTTTATGGATAATGTAGGACGAGATCGCGAAATGTTAAAGAAGTTGGATCTCGAAAATCTAAATCCTTGAAATTATGGTTCCTGCTTAAATTTTAATGATGAGTTGTGTTCGAGTAGTCTGTCAGTATATAAAAACAAATTTATACATTCAAACTCACGCACTTAAAATTCATGTGCTTCGATATCTACACTCCATGTAATAAACGTGACCTTCCTGGTTCCAACTTGACCATCAAAATTGCAAAAGTAAAGAAAAACTGAAAAGAAATATTGTATATGTCATCATTTATTGTAAATATGATTACTCATATTATTTTATAACAATCCAGATATCAAGGATTCCATTTGTTTATCACTGTTTTTGTCTCCAAATAATTATTTAATCCCTCTTCTCCACACTCTCTTCCAAGTCCTGAATCTTTAAAACCTCCGAACGGTGCTGTGGAGTCAAACACATTATAACAATTGATGTAAACAGTTCCAGCCCTTAGGTTACGGGAGAACCATATAGCTTCGTCGTTGCTCTCAGTTACAACTCCGGCCCCCAGCCCATAGTGAGTGTTGTTTGCTTTCTCTAAGACTTCCTCGTTTGTGTTGTACTTGAAGATGCACATGACGGGACCGAAGATCTCCTCTTTGCAGATTGTCATTTGGTCAGTCACATCAGCAAAGATGGTAGGATTGACGAAATAGCCCACAGAACCTGCCCTATCCCCTCCGGCGACGAGCCTAGCCCCTTCTTTTTTCCCTACTTGAATGTAATTCATGACACGATCGAATTGTTCCTTGCTGACCAGCGGTCCCTGTGTAGTTTTTTCGTCGAATGGATCTCCACACACGATATCTTTGATATAGGCCGCAACTCTCTTAATGTATTAGTCATAAATACTGGCATGCACGTAGGTTCTGCTGCCTGCGATGCAGCATTGACCAGCATTGAAAAACAGACCCATACAAGACTGAGGAACCGCCTTCTACAGATCGGCATGAGCAGTGATAATGTTTGGAGATTTTCCTCCCAACTCAAGAGTAATCCTCTTCAGATTCTCCTTATGAGCTCCTCGCATGATTTTGTAACCAACTTCTGTGGACCCAGTAAATGCCACTTTATCAATATCTCGGTGTTCAGCCAAGTATTGTCCAGTTGGGCCATGTCCAGATATGATGTTCACCACACCTTTAGGAAATCCTGCTTGGTGGACCAACTCTGCAACTTTTAAGCCACTCAATGGAGTCTGTTCGGCGGTTTTGAGGACAATTGTGCAGCCAGCTGCTAATGCTGGGGCCATCTTCCAAGCTTGCATAAGAAGTGGAAAGTTCCAGGGGATGATTTGCCCCACGACTCCCACAGGCTCGCGGAGGGTGTAACCGGCGTATGGGCCGTTGATGGGGAATGTGGATCCCCTGATCTTGTCAATGTACCCAGCGTAGTAGCGATAGCACTTCCAAGTTAGTGGGAGATCAGCAATTTTGGAAATATAGAATGGTTTCCCGTTGTTCCAGGACTCCACGCTGGCCAGCTCTTCAGCGTTCTTCTCTACGAGATCAGCCAGTTTGAGCATGCAAGCGATCCTAGCATCACATGTCATCTTTCTCCAGGGGCCATCATGGAAAGCTTCATTAGCAGCCTTGACTGCCAAATCGACATCCTCTTTCCCTGCGTCCTGGACCGAAGTGATGACCTTCTCATTCGCTGGATTGATGACCTCGAATGTCTTCCCAGACTTGGCGTTGACAAATTGTCCATTGATGTAGAGCTGGGTGGCCAGTTTGATGCTTGATAAATTTTTCATAAGGTATGATATATATTTTTTTTTTGAAATATCTATATCTTTATTTTCTATATATTATGTATATATCGTATTTTTTTATTTAGATATTTGAGTGGATATTTTTTAATGGAGAATTTCATGTATATTGCCTTATCTTTTTTTAGGAAGTTAATATAGTTATCAATAATCATCCATACCTCTAATTTCTTGGATAAAACATCATAACTTTTCCTAGTTATTATATGAAAATAATATACAAATTATTTAAGTCTTATCATTCAATTCTTATATAGATAGATATTTTATATATTGATATCTTGAAGCAGATATATCTTTAAAAAATCGAATCTATCTCTCTTTGACTTAATCTTGATGGATTTTTGGCATTTTTGTTTATTGGTGTTGATAAGGCTTCAAATATTTACAACAAATCCCGGTATTTCCTGACTTAGCTATGTTTTTAGAAGAACACACAAACATAAATATATACCCATAATCTACACATTTCTAAGCATTCTACAAGAAATCTTTGTTATCATCCACCCTCCATAAATCTTTTTTTTTTCTACTCACGAATATATTATTCATATGTTAACACCATATTTTATATTTCTTCATCGAACATATTCCTGTTATTCATAGATTTTGGCTGCTAAAAAATATGAGCAAAAATATCAATATCTTGAAAGATCAGTAAATTAATATTATTATTGAACAATTATATTTTAAGAGTGAATTCTGGTTTGGGATCCCATTGTTTTTGTTTGGGCACTATTACAATTTTTCGATGAGTTTGTTCTGCTTAGTGCCTAATGTGCTGTTGAGTAGTGACGATTCTTAGGATGCGTACGAGGAACAGCTTCCTCCTCGATCATACTTTTCTAAATTAGTATTTCTTGTGTATCTACAATTTTTGTCATATTCGCTATCGTCGATTGAGCTTATTGTGATGTTGGTTTTGGGATATCTTTGACGATTTTCTCAAAATAAGAAGATACTATAATGAAATGAATAATAAATTTTATAGATATATATATGCATACTCAATTATTTATGAAGGTATCACAAAAGAAATGCCGAAGGAGATTAGTTACTTCGATATAGTCTTTAATATTTTATGTGTTGCCAAGGGGTAGTAGAATTAAAGTAGGGAAAAAAGACGATAGTTTCGTCAAGAGTAATGTTCCATGCACAGAACATGTTGTGATGGGGATATTTTGTAGACGATCAGGATGTTGGGGTGGCTGTTTCTGATGGACCTCTCTATTTACTTAATTATATTATTCCTGTGGGAATCGGGTAAGTAGATTTTCCTTTGTATTTTTGTTTTTAATATTGCCAACAGGATTAAATAAAAGATAAATTAACAGAGCCATTTTAATATTAAAAAAATGCAGAAAAAATTATAAATACAATTTAATAATTAATTTTTTTATTTAAATTAATTGTATAATTATTCTTTCGTTTTTTTTCATTTTTTTTTTTTAATAAACATCCAATTTAATAAAATTTTACCAAAATGTGATTCTTTAAATTGTTTTTCATAAAGAATTTCCCGCCTTAAATATTGTACAAGATTGCAATAAATCTGAGCTTAAGGCCATTGTGTTACTTTTTATGGTTCGCTAAACAAAATTTCAATTAGAAGAATCACTTTAAATTGATCAAACCAGGTTACGACATATAATCTATAATAGATAATCTGGTTGTTTATTTTTGTATTATGATATGATATTTATAACCCAAATAGGATAGATCTTCCAAATTATTAATTGGAACTTGATTTAAAAAAAAATATATTTCACCTTTAGCTATATAAATATATATCATAATATGTTGTTATTTATGTTTTATTACATATAATCATTGATTTTTTTTTTAATTATGGGAATTATAATAAATAGGTGTAAGACATTTTTCGAAAAAATACGATTGCCTTCAGCATAATTCTGTTTCTAATAAAGGGTTAGGTTTTTGTTTTTGGTACTGGTTAGACCAAATTATAATATATAATATTAGTTTTCGATCTGAATGTCATCATAGTGTATGGAAGTCCAAGAAATAGATTATTCTTATTTTTTTTTTCTTCTTCTTCTTCAACTCTATTTTTAAAATCCTCTTCATCTGATTTTCAGCGAGAACTGTTTAGATTCTCGATCAGATAAGTATTCAGAACAAATTGAAGTTTTTATGTTATATTTCCTAATATCAGGAATCTGTATCTAAAGAAAAATAGATTATAAAATAACATCAGTCAAAGATCGATATCATTAATTATGGTAAGGCAAGATGTTAAAAAATATAAATAACTTAATGCAATAAAGGGTCCTTTATGTAGGTATCAAAAACCAATCGACTAGCCACTTTCTTGCATGACCAATAATTATTTCAGAAAGCTTGTCAGTTTTTAATTGATTATCAAACCCATAATTCGCAAACACATTAATAATCATTTTGTAATTATTTTTAAATTATAGAAGATACATTTGGTATTTCAAGTATTAAAAAAATATTATTGTTTCTCTCATTTCCTGAGAACTCCACCTTGTCGAAAGAGTTATGATGAATATGCAAGTTATTTAAATTGACTAAATATCCATAATACAATAATTATTTTTATAAAGAAAGGAAATGAGTAAACCCTAATTAATAAAATCCCAATAAGATGTATGAAAAGCTTTATTGGAGAAAATTCGTATGGCCTGTATGACAGCTTTCCTCCAGCTTCGAAATTTAGAAAACCACTATAATTATTGAGGTAAGCAGGCTTATAATATTTTTTATTTTTTCCCTAATAGTAATTTGAAATGTATTTTATAAAATCAGAAATTATCTATAATATTTTCAGAGTTTCTCCTATCGTAGGTTTAGGGTCAATGTTTCTGCGTACGTATACGATTCTTTAGCATGTGTATTTTTAATGTATATTTTTCGAATTATCATAATTCTATTTTTTTAAAAAATGTTGATTTTTTGTTATTAGTTTATCTAATTTATTAGAAAATTGTTAAAATTCATCATAATATTAAGAAATATGATTCATGTATGGACACACCGCTACTAATTTTGACATGTCTTGGAATAATTCATTAAAAATTGGAGAAATTTCCTCGTGAGTATTTATGGACTTGCATTTACTTTAATAATCTGAGAAATACTGTATAATTCTTATAAAATCTGAGGAGCATAGTGAGATATATTAAAAATATACAATTCCCCCAATCACTAAGAAATAAAATATTAATGATAAAAATTAAAAAATAATATTTTAATTGATTTTTAATTTTATATATGTGTAAAATATAATAAACATATTTTATTAATTAATCTCACATAAAAATGAAAAAAAAAAAAACAATTATTTCAAAAAGTTAAATTGACTACCAACAATTTATAGTGACTCATCAAAAAATAAATGAGTAAATGCAACATAAATAGAATCTTATTTTCACTTTATAAATACAAAAAATCCATTAAATAGTTAAAACATACAATGCATATTTAAATACAAATCCAAACAGAGAAATCTAGGACTCCATAAAACGATCATCTATCAAATACGTTGCTAAAATGACCGAATCGACTAAGTTACCATCAAAAACATCAGTAGGTATGAGGATGGAGGTTAAAACTTCTTGCCAATTATTTAATATTTTACCAATAATGTTATTAGTACTGTCGACCCCTGTGAATTATATGAGAAAGTTTCAAAGCCAAGGAGTGATGTCGCTTGAATCCAATCGATTGGATTCGAAATCCTTCTCCGTTGCGACTTTGATTAATTTTAACCAAGGTCAGAATGAACGAAAATAAACCAGATTCTAAAAGCATCAAAACAAACCTTGAAGTAACAAATTTTCCAAGGGTAACCAAATAATACTTGTTTAGCACTTTTTAACTAACAATTGAGCTGGTTACATTCGATAGTTTTATTTTCGTCTGGTTCGAAAAAATTGAAGGAGGTTTTTTTAATTTTCTTTAATTTAATAGTTTAGTTATATATCTATATATCTATATCAAATATCTATTTTTTTTAATTTAATATAATTTAATATAATTTTAAGTTAATTTCAAACTTTTTCTATTATAATTATTTTTATATTAAAAAAAAGAAGAAAAATATATATATCATTTCGTAAACTAGTTTAAAAAACCAAGTGTTAGGCAATATTGTTGGAGTTCCAACAAAATTTTGGCAAAGCTTACAACAACAGCTCCCCAATAGTGCATATTTTCGGTCATGATGTTTTTCTTCAAGGAAAAAGTAGTCCAAATATTTGAGGGAAAAAACTATTTAAACAAAAATCAAATTAAATAAATAGAATTCTATAACTGTTTTTTTTATATATTATGGATACGTGACTATACACATATATTTATATAAAAATAAAAAAATAGTTATCAAACAAATCATTCGGGCTTTTGTTCAATTTATTATTGAATAATTTTTGGCTTTGTTCCAAGAAGGTTCATCGCAGGGGTCTCGCCGATGGCTTGGAGCTTTTGGGGTTTGGTCAGTCTGGATCTGATGCTCCCTTTCTTGAGTTCGTCGAGAAAGACATCAAGATAACCTTCAACCACTCCAATATGAACACTTCTGCGGCTTTGAATGAGCAGACTTCGGTTTTTCTGGATGCGCCTGATAGTTTCCTCTCTCAAATAACTCTTGGCTTCCGCGATTTCGAACTTCGAGTAGCAGCTGAAAACCTTCTTGACCTTCGCGTTGGAGAAAAGGTTCAATTTCTCGCAATTCTCACTTCCAGCTTAAAATATTATTTTTAGCAACTATCTGGACATTGTTTTGATTTCCCCCTTCATCACTCCACGGAGAATGCTGAGAATGTCTTCGATGCATGATTTCACCCTGACTGCTGCCTTTTAGGTTTCGGAATCTTGGAATGGTTTGGGTTCTTCTTGTGGTTTGGGTTGATTGCAGAGCCTCCAAGCATCCACAACGATATAGAAGATTTGTTTCGGGATATTGTGCAGCTCCGAGGTGTGTCGGCGCTCCCTTCTTCCAAAATCAGAGAGGTGGTTGACCATGCTATGATTCAGACTTGTGGTATCTGGGTTTATCTGCTCGTTGTCTTTCCGGGCCACGGGTTCGTCAGAACATAAGTCTATTGATTCAAGTTGTATTTTGTTGAGTTCAAAGTACTTGAAGAGGTTATAGTAGTGTTGCTGTGCGCTTAACATTAATAAATTTCGTTAGTTAATCTTAATCTGTATTTATATTTTTAAAAAATGTTAAAAAAAAATAAAAAATATAGATGGAGAAAGAGATATATGTTTAAAAAAAATCTTAAGATTAGATAAAAAAAATATGAGATACGATGAGTTTAATAAGTAAATATAAAAAAATAGAAATTTAAATAAAAAATAGAAATTCATGTATTAGTATGTATTTATATTTTAAAATTCAACTGAACTCTTGGATGTTAAATAAAATATAGAAATGGTTATATAATTTGTTATTTCAATTCAAAATAAAAGATAACAGATAAACAAATTACCTATTTAAATTCAGGCATTTCTTATACAAAAATCTATAGACAAATTTTTACAATCATATTTTAAAAAAATACAATATACCCATAAGGGAAAAAAAGAAATAAGAGGTTAGATATGAATATAGTATATTTAAAAATAAAAAAAAATGATTTTGGGAAAAAAAATATGTATCCTGGTCATTTTTGAGACCTTGTTTCCAAATATTTTTGAAAGGCATTAGTTAGTAATCAGAATCCATTAATATTTTGTGTTAGTACTGGTAGTTAGATTGTATTTCTTTAAAAAAACGTTGTTATTATTGGATCCATCAAAGTTCAGAAAAGGAAAGAAAAAATGTTATTCATATAAAATACTCTTAATACTCTTGTCCACTAAGTAATAAATATTATAATAGGTAAATATACCTATTGGCTCGCTTGAAAGGGTAAATAATAATAATTTGATGACGAAACTTTTTCGGGTAAGATACTGATAACAATAATAACATATTAAACATATGGATGGATACAATCATATGCATTGTATCCATCCATACGTTTAATATGTTTCAATTAAAATATAATATAATTCTGATTTTTACCTATATATCGACAAGCCGAACATATTTGTATGTGTTGTATACATCTTATATGAGTTCTTTTTTATTTTATTTTTATTTCTTAATTTTTGGTTTCTTTGTTTTTTTTTGTTGTTTTCTTTATTCGGTTTGTTTATTTTTGAATTTATTTAATATATATACTATTATATAGACAGATTCGACACCATGGCATGCCTTAAGTAGGAATTTATAATTTTATGTTACACTATTAAGAATATTGAAAGAAATTAGTACTCTAATTTTTGTTGGGGAAATAGAAGAGGCAAAAAGAAAGTATTTTGATTTATTTATTCATGTATTTATACAATCCTACTGGTTACCAAGAGGATACCCTGTATTGGCCCGTTGATTAATAAACAAAGGAATAAATATACGGATTATTTACAAATGGTAAAATTTAGCATTGCATGGTTTATATAGTTTATAGAGTTCATTCATTATGTGTTGCTGTTAATATAATTAATTATTCAGAAGTTATATGAAATACCCCGACCTCCTGTTTGTCTCTTATAATCATATTATTAAAAATAAAGCCATTTTTTAATATTTTTCGCAATTAAATATAGATATACCTTTTAAAATCTATCTATTTAGTTAGTTCTTAATTATTTTTTTACTTAATACATTAAAAAAGGTAAATATTAAATGTAGATATATTTAAAGAAAGTACATAGTTATGAAGGAAATCTCATAAAGGTTTTGACATTAATTTTAACTTTGGACTTTGTTCCAAAACGATGGGGGGGGGGGGATTAACTGATTTTGATCAATTATGATTTATTGATTATGTTATCCTAAACTAATTGATTGACTCTGATTGACTCTATATCACCAGCTGCATAGGTAGGAACAATCACAATAGTAATTGGCCACATCCTTAATCATTATGTAGCAGCTTTTATACTGTGATTGGGTTAAAAAATAATTTGATTTGTGTTGTTGAGGTATCTTGCTTAGATTTTTCTCATCGAAGCTGTACTGAAAACTATATATATCTATAATATATATGGATGTAATATAAATTGTGAATGGAATGCTATATATAGATTTTAGATATAAAAAAAAATATTAAACATTTTTTTGAATAATTTTGTTTAGTTTTCGATATGAAATTTATGATGAAAATAATTAAAACTATATCTATGTACTATAAAAAATATGTAAATTATTCTTTAAGGGGGTATTGGTCAAAAAGCTAATAAATCGTGTATTTTATGAATCATATAAAAATATGACTCGAAATAATATATACAGGAAACATTAGAATCTGAAAACGTCAATTCTTCTTCCACTAATTTCCGTACCATTCATTATCCATTAATTGGTTGTTTCTAGCACGAACATGTATCCCAACCAGGAGTAGCCATAGAAAAGATGGAGCATAGGTGTACAATAAGAGATATTACCACATTCTCAGGTATCAATAAGCAAAAGAACTGAGCATTAACATCTACAAGTAGTTTATATTTTCGTATATAATAAAATAAAATTGCCGGATTTTTGGGACTGAGCTTCATGATACTTATATTTTTTTTTTACCAAACATTACTCGGAAGAATAATTAAGCAATTAATACATATATAAAAATACATTATAAAAATACATTATAAACAAATATCAGTATAGAATAATATTTTTTCAAATCGTTTAAATAATATGTTCCTTATTTAATGTTTGTGTATTATTGTTCAATTAATAACTGTAATCAATCAATCAATCATCCCCCCAATCAAAAGCAGAGTTGTTTCTTTCATATGTTCTTCAGCGCATAGGTTTAGATAGCGGTAAAGCTTAAACACTTCCGAAACATCTACATTAAACAACCAGTAGAAGTTGTGATAAGATTGAGCGTATACCATAACGATCAATATGGAGGGGTAACCTTTATAGATTTTTTTACATTGCAAACAAAAAATATTTACGATTTATCTAATTAGAGAGTTTTTGCTACACCTTTGTCACTTCTAAAATCCTACGAACCTCCAGGATACCTAACCAAAGCAACCATTAACAATTAATCAGAACTTGATTGCGAGAATTCTACTTATATGAGCAAGAAACTTCGAATTCGCTACCAAGTATAATTGACTATATTGTTACACTTTTTTAATTTACCATTCGCAATAATGACACTGTCTAGGATGAAACTGCAGACATCAATGAGGTATGCACCTTCAAAACTAGTGTCGATGCATACACAGGTTCAGAAAACTCCTTTAAGAACACCAAATTGTATTTGTTCTGCGAACTCATGCTCTGTAACAAAGAGTAGATCGTAACCGTATCCAAATTTGAGGGATGCACGGACAACCTCGTCTCGAATGCCTTCCTGCCCATATACTTTGACGAGTATAGATTCTCCAGCTGTCTGGAAGGGCACATGCATTCACGGATCCTCACGTTCAAATATAACAATAATCGATAGTCCGTTCGCCAACTGATTGATAAACGTAACATTTCAGAAAAGATTAACCATATAAATCGAATCATTGGAATCAAAATCCCCGTGTCTTTTGAAAGCTTTCAGAGTTTTCTATCCTATGCTACTGGGGAGTTTAATAAGCAGTAAATTCAGAAATTTTACGATATGTACGTTGGGGAGCTACGCCTACAAATAAACAATATGAAAGAGCTTTTAACAAAGTATCTCGAGGCGTCAGAAAATCGAGCCATGTTAGAGCATTCCAACTTCAAATTAGTCAATAAACTGTCATCAACCCTTCCCCAGCCAACGCATTTGTCGAAAAGAGAGAAAAAGAAGATATTCGAGGAAGACGATCCCAATACTTCAGCAAATCGTTTTGATCGTAGTTTATCCAACATCAGCATCGCTGATCTGAGGAGTGATGATATCAAGATAAGCGACATCTACCTATCCCCTCAAGTGTTATAGTAGTGTTTCTTGAAGGATTTTAATATCCTGGGCAACGCCGTCTACTAGTTGTGGAGCTAATTCATAAAGCTTCTCCTCCACTCAAGCCCTAATGATAAGTATTTAGAAATTCTAAGGGAAAAATACGTGACACAAATCTACCATGTGGCTCGCACCAACAATCTCCTTCAAGAAGGAACTTCAAAGCCTCCGTTCCAGGACAGTGCTTTGCCGGCCCTTGACGAACTCACTCCCAACAAAACCATATTTAGAGTAGATCCCAGCTACTTTAACTTAGAAAAGAGTAGACTCCCAAAGGTGAAGAGGCATTTGGTGGTATTTCTTCATGGTTTTCAAGCCTATTCTCTAGACATGGAAGGAATCCGCAACTATATCAAATTCCTTTTTCCTCAGACCTAAACATTTATCTCCTCTGTAAATTAAAATAGGACTTAGAATAGCATAGAAGATCTGGGGCAAAGATTTGCTTTGGAGCTAAAGAACTATCTTAACGAACATCCTTATCTCAGCGAGCTTAGCATCTCGTTTATCTGCCATAGTTTAGGTAGTCTGATTGCCAGAGCTGCCCTCCCTTATCTGCAATTCTTCAAAGATCACTTCTGCTACTTCATTAGTCTCTCCTCGCCTCACTTGGGATATCTTTACCATTCATCAGCCATTATCAAGACATCCCTCTGGGTGCTTAACAAAATCAATAGCTGTCAAAGTATGAAAGAGCTTTGTTTTGAGGATAACCTATTAGAAAATCCTAGTTACTATGCCGAGTCGAACCAGGAAGCCGGCCAGCATAAGAAAACTTAACACTGTTATCTCTATCATCTATCCAAATCTAAAGGGTTAGAATGGTTCAACCGGGTCATACTTTTCGGGTCCAAAGATGATGAGTATGTGTTCTTGTCTTCGGCTCGTATTGAAATGGCTCCTGAAGCTTTGTCCAACCGGGACGAAAAATCTAAAATTTATTAGACTATGATCGACAACATTATTAAGCCTATGAAACCTGATGCATTAGTTCGGCTTGATGTTAAATTCTAAATAAAAAACACAGACATCAATTCCTTAATCGGAAGAACAGCACACATTCAAATCTTAAGCGACAAGATGTCAATGAAAACGTTTCTAGCTTTATTTTCCAATTTATTCTGAAAACCATATGCAGGGTTATTTATAAACAAAAATATATTTTTTGTATTTTCGACATATATGGTATATAAATATTTGACATAACTTTATATCGATGGCTGTATGTATGTTCTAATGCAGAATAAAATCAAGGTAAAAAATCAGGATCATCTGAGTCACTGCTGATGCTGGTATGTGTTTTGAACTTTTTGGTCGTTCTACTCAACACTGAACCTTGATGTGAGCTTTAATTCTGAACTTTATTATGGAAAGTTTTCTTATTCTTTTTGTTTTCTGATTTGTTGTCTATTCTCTTTTTAACTTCACTACTGTGTGTCACATTCACCCGATGAATATGCTATTTTTGCATACTTCGACTTTATCTTTCCTCACCTCCTGCCATTGCTTTGTAAGACAGGCTTGAGTTACCTATCTTAAAAGAACCTTCTTTTCGCAATATTTATGTATGACTCAACTTCAACGACTCTTTGCACACTACACCAAGACACAGTCTTATGATCTTTTTGGGAGCAGAACTTTAGGTTTCAGAATTTTTTTTTATTTGTTTATCCTTGGCCTATTTTTCCTGAGACTCTAGATGAAGTGATTGGGACAAAAATATTTTGTACTTGCCTTTCTTCAGAGTCACATCACATCGAACAAGCATACCCTCTTCCGGTTTAGTTCGACAACAACAAACCAACTTTAGGATCGATTCCGACTCGACTTTGTAGAGATAAACTCCAACTGACTCGTCTTCAGTGATCGGCAGTTGTTCAGCCTGATATAGTTGCAGGTATATATGCACCTTTTGACTGACCTTGAATTCGGACGAGTGCGTTGCCCCAGACCGGAGATTGACGGGCAGATAGTGGTGGCGGTACAGGTGGCTTAGATTGACCAAGGTTAGCAGATTATATTTTTACATTAGGCTTTTGGCGTCTAAAACTACGTTTTTATTTTCGACACGCATATGAAGTTTTGGTTTTTCTTCCAGAGTGCCTTAAAAGTTGTTCACGTAGGCGAGCCGCTGGGGCAGCTTCGGATTGGGCCCTTCTTGGGCGATCCCAATTGAACCATTGTCGATTGCCTTACTCAGAGTCTTCCAGAGGATATCCTGTTTGCATTACTTTTACTTGGAATAAATTGGTTCCGTCACTATTCCGGTAAACATAGTGAATAGCTGAGGAATTGACATATTCTTAATGTTTTTATATGAGCCTTTAATTTTGGCGATAGCTTTGCAAATAAACTGTGGCCACAGCTGCTCAGGGTCTCTGTTGTAAATGAATAGAGGGTCAAGGCATTCCGAAAATGGCAGGTAACAGTCCATAAGAATTGGGTTGAACTGGCCCTCAACGAATAGCCACACTCCGACAAGCCCAACTTGCTCATCTTCTTCAAACGGCTAGAAAAGCCTGACAATTGCCTATGGATTGATGCCAATAATAGTATTGAGGACTATGCATAACTAATCGGTTTACGGGTTATTGCTCACTACTTCACCAATATTTTATGGTTTTATCATTTTTAGAGTTGTAGGACGTGCTGGTATTTGATCAAGAGCATTCCAAATGGTGTTTTCAATACCCGAGACAGTATCCTTAGTTTCGAAATCGTAATCTCGATATAGTAAACCAACGGGTGGAAGAGAGCTTAAAAAGAGCTGTTTCACCTGCTCGTCTACTGTTAGAAAGTCAACGATCGGTGCTCTCTTCCGACTTTTTCGCTGCGGAGTTAAAATTTAAGCCTGGATAGCTTCATCATTGCCCTTTTTTCCGAGTTACTAAAGGGTATTTTTGAGCATCTTAGCAATATTTTAATTGGTCTAGCTAATATGTGAACTCAAAAGCTTAAGGTGTTCCTAATTGGTCTTCCTATTTTCGCTGATTATGGTTTCCTTATTTTGAGCAAACACCTCGCTTTGGTTCTCCAGCTGCTGATGGAGAGATTTTAATCGCTCGGCTAAGCCTTCAGAAATAGCTTGGGGGTTGTCTTAGAAAAACCGAGCTGGGGAAGGTCGGAGATCATTTGTGAAAAAGGGCTACTTCGACTCTTGAAAGTCAGGGGACTGGAAGCCTTACATGCTCGACATGTCAAGCAAATCACTGCTCATATATAGATCTGAGTACCGGAGCCTGGCATTTGCGATTTTTTAAGCTTAAAACACCAGGGGCAAATGTTATTACTTATGTATGGATTCAGGTGCGTTGTATTCTCGGTATCCTGGTGGATTTTCACTCATCCTTGCGCTTTACGTGCCTTTTGCCTTCGCTCTCTTTTCGGATATCTAGCTCTGATCCGCTCTGATATTTTATTTTTCGAAGTCAGAAACTTGAACTTATTGTCGACTCGACTTGCTCGCCTATACTTTACTTTTAGAGTTGGTCCCTATAAACTTCGATGATCGTCTAGGCACAAATTCTAAAGCCTTCGGGGTTTGTTGCTCTTCATCTTCAGGAATAGGCCTAAGAATGCTTCTAATGTCTTTGCCAGTCGACAGTCGGGATTTGTTCATGTTACTGTTGGCAGTGACAGCGACTGAACTCCGAGTCTTTATCTGACTCGATTTAGTGGTTCTGATATCATTGCTTTCTGTTAATAGAGGTGGGCGATTTTCTTGCTGCAGTGTTGCAGCGATTGCGGAAGAGAGGATCGGACCAGGGTCAGTTACTCTCTTCCTATCGGATGTATGTGCAACCCTCTCGGAAGTTCGATGCTCCTTTAAGACGATAGAAGAAGCAAAATTATTCATGGATTGGATAGCATCTGGAGAAACTGCAGTGGGCATATTATTTTTTACTAAAACTTTGCTGATCGACATACGATTTTCTGTGCTTGAACGTCCCTGAGCTCTCGGGAACAGGCCTCCTTCCTGCGCATTATTGGATGAGGATGCATTTTTTGATAATCGCCTCAACTCCAGGTGTCCATTTACCTTGGTGTTTAACAGCGATGGACATCGCTTGATTGTAGGCTCGATCTGCTGCCTGGAAGGCCTACTTCCGTTCGTTTCTTTGCTGGCGTTTTGGTAAGTTGAATTATAAATATTATGGGCCGCTTTCTATTATTCCATGTAATCGAAAGGCATGAAAAAAAGGAACTTCGATTTTCGATACTCCAAACTTTCCTCAGCCAGAAAGACTATGTTGGTACTACTGGTGTGGATTTTCGGGTGGGGTGGCACTGCAGTCCGGGAATTGGGTCGGGTCAGTGCTTTTCGGGGAGGAGATTTGGTTTTAGAATTAGTTTCCAGCATTTTGCTGCTTTGATTCAGATATTTTTGTTTCTATATTTATGTGGATTATTTTATGAATAGATTTAGATGTGAAATCTAAAAAAATTAAATATAATAGGGTAATTTTCCGTATGTTATAAATAATTTCGTATTTGATGCCTCATTTATTAAAATCACGTTGTTCTTATATTTAATTAGTTTTTACTTACAAATTCCTATTTCTCTGCAATTTTAATGATTATAAAAAAACTATTCTATTATCACTATCTACCGATCTTATATGTGATCAAACAACGAAAGCTTGAATTTTGTGAATCAAAAGGATAATGTATGCTTGCAGCGTGGAGTTCCTATCTGTGAATGTAAACCTGGATCCTCGCATGTTTTATTCGAAATTAAAACCTTAATCCCTCAGAATCTTCGATGAAGCCACGATTTGTTCTCTGATTACCTTGGGGTCCGAGCCTCGGAACTCGAGGAATAATGTACCTATTAGTTTAGTCATTCCGAGCTGGAAATTAGTGTTGGCAGTGTTGAAATTATATTCAAATGCCTTTTCAAAGTCTTTGTAGATTCGAAATAAAAAGACTCTTTGTAGCTCGGGAAACGCTTTTATTTCATAAAATTTGTTATCATATTCTTTTTTAAGCTATTCCAGGTAAACCTAGTCAACGTTTAGTAATACGAAAGTGCGGTAATTTTCAGAAGTGGCTGCATGAGGATTTGGCTTTGGCTCCACTACCGAAAGATCAGGTAGCACATTCTCTTGAGATGAAGGTTGAGGTTTAGGGTTTGGAATGGTTGAAATGGGTTTAGTGACAGCGTTCGTGGGTTTTTGTGACGTGACCGGGTTAGAAGTTTTAGGAGGTGGATTATTGATTTTTTATAGTTGTTCGGGCTTTTGAACTGCTTCATTACGTATTTTCTGTTCAAAGGTTTTTGGCTCTCGTTGAGATTCGGGTACAGGTTCAACAGGTTTACCCCAGGCTGGTTTTTCATATTGAGTTTGTGGTGGGACAGGGTTCTTATAGCTCGTATTATTATTATTATTATTTTTACTGATATTTGTGTTATTGCTGTTGTTATTTTGTTTAATCAATTTTGATTATTACTCTTAGATTTTCCATCGCTGACCTGAAATAGAATTATTATTTGATCGATTATTATTATTATTGTAATTTTTAGTGTCTTTAGATTCATCAAATATCGGCGCTC
>JAHDVE020003492.1:0-33312 GCA_022606495.2 Halesus radiatus
GAATATCTTCATTTCAGATTGGTAGATATCCCCTCCTCGATACCTTCAGCCTATCCACATACCCCAATTGGTGATTCCATTGTCTCACTGGCTCCAGACGGTTGGGAGCAGTTGGTACTCCGCGTGGTAATCGCGTTAAAAAAGGCGCTCTCTGCTATAGGGACTATCGGAGAATGGCTTTAATCGAGTCAATTTTTATCCTGTTAGCTGCAGTTCAGAGCAACTTAGCGGAATTAACCCCCCCATTGCTCGATTTTTCAATGGTACTAAATTTGAAAAAACGTTTTAATTATTTTTGTATAGATTGCGGGAAAAAATATATTTTTTAATTGTTTTTTACAGCCGTATTACAATTTTTCGTATTTTTTAAAATTTGCTCCATCCGTGATAATTCAACACACGCGTGAATATGTACACTTTTTTAAAGAGAAAAAAACTCTTTTTAAAAGGTCAGGTTTTCGGGCTGTTTTTAATAACATAATTTTAAAAACATTATATCGCTTTTAAAACGCGTACCGATTCATATGCATGTTGAAAAATTTCCAGTCAACATCGGGCAGATACCAATCTAATAAAAAAATATGTTAAAAATAATCGGTTCAATATGGCTTCCATACACAAAACGATAATTTTCACATCATCACGAACACTTTTGACAAATTTGAGAAGGAAGAATATAGGTATAATGTTACGGTATGTTTTCTTCTAGATTTTAAAGTTTTCTATAATTTATTGCATTATAATCTTTCTCTAGTAATATTTTTACATAATTACGAAAACTCAGTTAAAAATTTTAATAATCTTACAAAAAACTTGACTTAATATATAATCCAGACATAAAACTATGTACAATGTGTCCTTATAACGGGGTACCCCAGTAAGGTCACATTTTTTGCAACTTTTGTAAAACATTATGAAATAAAAAAGTGAAAAAAATTGCATAACAGTAGAATTATGTTTAAAATATTGTTTTTTTTTATTGAAAATTTTTGTTACATAATTACATTTTGAAGCAGTTCGAAGATACAAGAAAATATAATAAAAAATAAATATGTAAACAAAAAAATCCGATAGTTTGACAGGTATCTTCTGATGATTGTTTATGTAACTACGCTTGTATGTACATGATAATGTAATGCAGTGGGTGGCGAGTAACTAGGACTTCTCAAAAAAGAGAAGATCTCTTGACATAGTATTCGCCCGAAATTTTGATTCGCTATCTGAGACGCGCTACGCTAAGTCTCCAGTCTAGAAAGAGTGGGGCCCTTGCGGTAACGGCGTATAAAATTATACATAATTTGATAGACAGTCCATACCTCCTGGAATGATATAAGCTGTTGTACCAAACAACTACTGTCAGGGCGGCACCACGATGTGATATGCATACCACGTGGTAGAAAAAACCTGTCAGCTTAGTACAACATGACGAGGGGCATTGTGCTGATAAATAACATCTCTTTTTTTAAATTTTTAATTATTAATTATTTTTATTGAGATTTAAAAACCTCATTGTAATATTTAATCATTGAAGAAAATAATATTAACATAACCTAAATGAAAGATGAAACCGGACAAAAGGACAGAAACTAAAAAGATTTTAGTCGCATCTGGGACTCGAACTCAGGTCCTCTGCCTATCCGAGGCAACGCTCAACCGACTTAGCTAATGAGACAAGTTCAATTTGTGTCATCTTCATCGATATCATATCTCAAATTCTAGATTTGTGAATATTATTTTCCATTTTTAATCTCATATTATTTTGCAGCTATTTTTATGATGTTTACAAAGTTCTACCCGAACTCAACCGGAGAAATTTTCAACAATTTTAACATTAGTTCAATAAAACAACTATACCTACTCTAAAACAGTAATACTTTATATTCATAAATATATAAAAAAAAACAACAACAAACACGTATATTATAAACACTGGATCTCAGAAAACAAACACATTCAACAAGCAACCACAAACACAATATTTGGACAAAAAAGCTCCACCATATACTAAACTCTACAACAAAATCTCACTCCCCTTCAAAAATCACAAAAATAATAAATTTAAAAATCAAATAAAACGCTGGATACATTACATAGAGAGATCTGAAATAGAAAATATATTAACACCAAATACAAACTAACACCGAAACCACTCAATTGTATTTCCTAAGAATTTTTTTTTTCATCAAGCACATCAATTTAATATAATGTAATTTCCTATTTTGTAAATGAAATATTCAGCACGGGAAAACCCAGCGAGGATATTATCAAGATAATAAAACATTATTATTATTATGTTTCGGATTGTCTACAGCGGGCAGTGAAGGGATAAACTTGTAGGTCAAGTAGGCTTCAAAGTAATGGAGTGCGGCGCAGCGTCTTCCTCATAAATGTCCCATTTGAACGGTTTTTCTTATTTTTTATTCCAGTTTTTTTTCTTTTTAAATTCACTTATTTAACTACAATGGTTATCTAAACACTAAAAATATTAAACAATTTCATTATTTTGTTCATTTAACTTCAGAAGGAACAACTTCTTTTTAAATACGCCTACGCTTCTTTCTTCGTCTTTCATAAAATTGTCCTCCTCGTAGCTAATGGATTGCTTGCATATCGTATATGTATGGTAAAGTATGTGTGTATTTGTAACGTAAAAATAGATTAATATTGTAATACGAGTAAAACCAGCTGTATGACACATAGTGACTTTTACTTCAAATGGGACGAAATATCCTTTAATCCCCGTAATCTTGTACCTTCATTAGAATTGAAATTAAGACACTTTTGTACTTTCTTCCACTTATTTATTTTCACCAGGACCGGTTTCATCCCACTACGGACATTTTCAGACTGGTAGTTGACATTCTTATGCTACGGTATTTATATAAACTTAAGCAGGGTTACACAACATTGTATCTATATCATGAATGTTTCTATTTTGTTAATTTATATAATTGAAAAGGTTGGTATTTTATTTTGGTAATATTGGGATATTCCCTTCTTGTGGCTTAGGGCTAATGGACAAATATTGATGGTACTATGCTATTTATTATTATTATTAGGGTTCTCTGTGAATTTGGGTTATTACATTTTTAAATTACATACTTAAAATACACTACTGCTCTCTGAAGTAAAATTATTCTAAGTACATTATAATGGATATATTAATGGTGATTGAGCATTATGTTCCAACTGTTTATTCATGACATATTTACGATCAATTTTCTTCGTTAAGCGATTGATCTCTAGTGACTCTAATCTATCTAATTTTTGTCCTTTGTTGCAACAAAGGACAATTATATAAATTAACAAAATAGAAACATTCATGATATAGATACAATGTTGTGTAACCCTGCCTAAGTTTATATAAATACCGTAGCATAAGAATGTCAACTACCAGTCTGAAAATGTCCATAGTGGGATGAAACCGGTCCTGGTGAAAATAAATAAGTGGAAGAAAGTACAAAAGTGTCTTAATTTCAATTCTAATACAATGGAATTCCACCACGAACTAACAGTCCAAAAACTAGACTCTTGTACCTTCACATTTGTTTTCACCGTAAGGTGACCAGGAAATTGGGTAGAAATAACAAATTAATTAGAAATGTGTCAAAATCTTTTTTTTTCTTTCAATTTTTAATAAAAACGAATATTTCCAGATTAAAGATTTGCTCAATTAAGCATTGTAGGTGTAGGTATGTACAACCCCCTAAATATTATAAGGTAATAAAGTAATATAAGTATTCGTAAACAGGTAGGTATTTTCATAAACGAGTAGGTTACAAGGTTGCCTACCAGAATATCGTATTTAAGGTTGCCAGAAGTCGCTTGAATCTATATAAGTAACTTCCGTAATTTAACAAACATGCAACGAAAGCGCACGCGATAAACTTTCGTTTTAATTTGAAACATCAAGTCGTGACGTCAGACCAACATGGCGACCAGGTCCTGAGTGATTCAGGCTTGGGACGGGAAGGTGAAGACAGGACGGGGGAGGGGAGGGGTTGGTTGGTTTCGCAGGCTCTACGCAGAGGTGTCGCTTCACGTAAAATCACTTGTCGTGCAGTGGGACATTGCCCGGTGGCACTGTTGCTACAAATGCACCTCTTTATTAAATTATTTTTTTGATGTGTTAGTCAAACCTTGCATCTATATTGTTATTAAGCATAAGCTTCTTTAAGAGTATTGAATGAGGAATACATTTACTGAGTTCTATGATCAAACTCCCGTGACAACCGTTAACAAACAATACAATAAGGAATATGTATTCATATAGATCACCTAACGTCTGAGAATATGTAACTTTTATTATATACGTAGAATTCATAAATCGTTATTTAAAAGTGAATAAAAAATCATCTCTTCAAAACACCTTGTTATGTTGGTACCATTGCATTTAGAACATCTGACGTCACGTGCGTATTCTGTTATTGGATTAGCATGAAAAATTTAATTTTTCACTTTTGTTTTGTATTTTTAATACGTATTTTTTTTTAGTTTTGGCTAAATATGAACTTAATTTGGGTGACTTTAAGCTCTATAATTGTTTTTCAATATAAAACAAAAACTATTATAAGTGGAATAAATTAGGGCAATTATGAGAAAACCAATTATCAATACTGACATTATAATAATATTAATGGTCAATACTATTATTATACTTCGAGATGAAGTCTCTAAAAAGGTACGTAATTTTATTACTTATGTTTAGTTATGGTTTACTATGAATAGAATATAAAATTATTTATAGTAAAACTCATCCTTGTTTTGATATTTGACATTCTTACCTCAAAACTGATCAAAACCGACCTGCGATAGATTTGGAGCGTTTTGGTGGGCTTTTAATAATTGAATCTTTGAAAATTATTTTATCTACGAAAACTAATAGAAAAAAACGATATATACTGGTATTTAAATTGGAACGTCACTTTTTACTTTTTTTTTTAAATGTATCGGAGCTCCTTATTCCAATCCAAACTCTAGTTGTAGTAAAAAATTATCACCCCAAACCTATATCAACGATAGGGGAATATTTGTTGAAGGATTCCTACATGATTGCATTTATTATATCGGATTAATCAAAAGAGCGTGTGTTAGAATCTGTGAGTAATGCATCTACCCACCAATGGTTTACAGGAGTTGATTTATTTGTATAACGGTTATAAAGGCTTCTAATGAAGTTTACACCATAAAATTAAGAAAGCGAGATCACAAGTAATAGCAATTGAACACGGAACAAAGGGAAGTGGTCTAATCTAGCCGAACAACAGGAAGTGAATGATTCTATTAAAGAAAATCGGCGACTATATATAGGAAATATAGATGTCACTAGTATCGCCGTGTTTCACGTGTTTTGTAGTTCAGCAGATAAAAGCAGGTGGCCACAATCATTATATTATATTTTGTGTTTACGTCTATGAAAAAGTTTTCATATTGGAAGTTTTGACAATTTTAATACTTTTACTCCTCTGTCGTAGGTCACCCCAAGTAGGTCGCTACTTTTGGTGACTCAGCAGGGGTGCCCGGATTCATCGGGTAAGGTTTTTTCAGATCTTGGCGATGGATGCATCCGCTCACTCGCTGTGTTGCGGGTCGGATTGGGAGAAGCCGGTTGAGAGAGACTCTGTGATCTCTCCAGCCGCACTCTCTCGACGACCCATCGCCTTGCCCAATACGCCCATTACTCCTAGACACACTGACCTTAATTCCTACCCACCCCTCGTGACTATTTCCTTCACAGAACTTGTCTCCTTCCATTCCTTAAAAATACCCTCCACACAGCATCCCCGTAGATGACATCCTGTGTGGCGTTAACGTAAAAAAAATCAACCAAATATTACCCCTAGTATCTACCAAGGTAATCATAAATTCGTCAGTTCATAAATTCACTTTCGGAATTTTTATTTTATTTTTTGATTCACACGTGTACTCCGGTTTCCGGAATACCATATAAAGAAGTGGAAACCCAAAAGCCAGATCCAGAGTGAGACAAAAGAACATGCACATTGTGTATTTCCAACCAAGAATATCCAGGCTTGGGTAGGTACTCGGAAACCTGCCCGGTGCCACTGCAGTATGAACTATAAAAGATTTTAGATGGACAATCAAAAAATTATCGAAACATTTATGACAATGAAAAATAATACACAAAACTCAATTTCTTCATTTTATTTTTGAATACATTTTAGATCGAAAAGCAAGAGACAACTAATAGCCAACTACACGGAAAAAGTGAATGTAAATAATGTATCATTTGTATTTTTTAATTTTTATAATTAATATATGTATGTACATAATTTTTTTAACGGTTTATTTATTGATAAAATCAAACTGACAGCTTGATAACATCTTCGGAAGGCGAAACATCTATCACGCATAATTATTATTTCGTGGCAGAACTTTATTTAAATAATTTTTTTTTAATAATGACAATAGTTATAATTTTTTTTTAATTATAATGAAGTTCTAGAAATTAAGCTTGAATACATTATAGAATTTTGCAGTAATAACGCTTGCAGTTTGAATGCATCTTCACTTATGCAACAGAAACAACACTGCACCGGACGGCGCGTTACCACATGACCATTAGAAACTTGCCGGTCTCCGACGGTCCGGTAAGGAATCGACATATAACTTATGGATGATACCGACCGCCCGCTTTGCCATGTATTTCTATTGGGCCAGTTCACGACGCGGAGGGAAGCGGATGCGACGTATTTCTAGTATACAGCAAGCGGTACGAGGTTTTAGTAGCTTCTCGATATTATCGCGTCACCGCCGAGATCACTTAAGGAACTTTTAATTAACTTTTTATTAATATATAATATAATATAATTTAATTATATTTTATTAATATAATTTGGCACATTCAATACCATAAAAGCGTTTTGAATAGATGTAAAATTCCACAATCTCGTCGTCACTTGACTCACTCGACGGAATGTAAAGTGCGTGACGGTAAAACAGACATCTACGATACCGACAGTTTAATCGCTATAATACCAAATATACTGACATCTGCAGACCCGTATGCGTGTCCGAGCAGCGAGACATCGCGTATGCATTTTTGCTGCACTCGGTTTATCTCGATTCCTTACCGGACCGTTAGAAAGCAGCCTTAGACTGTATATAAAGTCGGGAAAAATAAGGTCGGCAGATTAAAGAGGCTGGTATGTCGATGACTACGTTTACATGGTGAACTTAAATGTTATCTACAGTACCCGCATACATTTTAGTAATGCTAAGTGAAACAATTCAACACGGAAGGATGTAGGTGAACACCAAACTGTGCAGACACTGTTGAAGACTATTTTTTTAATTTCTGTAAACATTTCAAAAGGGGCCAAAATTCAAGCTTCTCCAAGCACCATTTGGATCAGGTCCTGAGCCGTTCGGGTTTATTCGTACTTCATCAGAGGAAGAATTGCATTATTCCCACGTATCTCTCTAACCCTGAGCGTTTTTAAAAATAACTACTAGATTCTGATAACATTCTAAATAGTCAATTTTATAATCTGATTGAAATCTGCTCTAATTCAAAGAATTCGAAAATTTTTGGGTAGGTGTGTTTTTGTAGAAATACGTCGATTTAACCTCCTTGCCCACGCCATAAAAAATAGGAAAATCGCATTAAATGTTATTTCAAAGAAAGAAAAATTATTTATATCATTCGGAGAAACGAAGAAAGTATTCAATAGTAATTTGTTGGTAGAGATGGGTGAGAAGGTTAATTTGAAAATCAAAATTGTTTTAAAAATTCGCGATCGCAGATGGCGTTAATTCTCAACATTTTAGAAAAAAAATCATTTTTAGCACGTAATGCTTTTAAATATTGAATTGAATTAATTGTTGGTGGGTGTACATACGGAATACGTAAGGGAAAAAATATTATTCTAGGTTATTATAAAAAATTGAATTCCTTCAAACAATATGTATGTATTAGTATATTGTTACAGTATATACACCCACCGAAAAATAATTTATTTCAATATTTAAAAGAATTTGGTGGTAAAAGTGGTTTTTTTAAACATTAAGAACTAACGCCATCTGTGGTCGCGTATTTACATAATAATTTCACCTTAAACTTGAACAAACTCTCCGTTATCCATAGAAAAAAAACAATCTGCACTTTCATTGTCGTTATAATATTATTTTCCAGGATGAAGAATTGAATCACACAGAGTCATCTGGTGAGAAAATTAAGAAATAGAAATTTCGGTTTGCATCTCTGCTGCGCAAAATTAAACGGGGATCGCTTTTTCTTTCGGACCCACCCTTGTACAGTATTTTAATTTTTTCGGTAGATGTCACTGGCATTGGAAAAACTGTAATATTCCAACAACTTATTATAAAATCACACAGGTGTCGTCGAAAATGATAATGAAACGATATTTTTTTTCAACACAAGAAAAGGAATTATTAAATATTTGCAAAAAATATCAACTAGAATTCTATTTCCATCAAAATTACAGGCGTCGTGCATACAAGTAGAAACGTGGTTAGGTTAGCTTAGGGCATTTTAAACCTTCCACATAGTTTCCCCAAAGGAGACACAGCTCAGGGTCTGTGTTTTCCAGGGATTTTTCTCGTCTGGAGTTAACATTAAAATGACACTTGATCACGTTTCATTAAGTTAACGCGTGATTGGGATAGATATATAATTAATATGTTTATGGTAAATGGTAAATTCTTCTATTTTACGTATTGCTGAAAATCAATTATTCTAACTTTGTTACGCTGGAGTTTGAACTTTGAAATCAAGGCGAGAAAAGCTGGCTTCATCAAGACGTAGTATATAATCTCAAAAACGCTGATCATGGAAAATCCCAGGAAAAGTCCCAAAACACCGCCACAGGATGCTGAAATCAAATAAATAAAAAAAGTTGACTGAAAAAAAAAAAACAGGAACGTCAAAATTATAAAGTTTTTAAGATTAACAAAAATTTGAAACGATTTTCCATTCTTCTTATTAATGTTTTCAATATTGAAATGAATTGTTCGTTAGCGGGTACACACGGAATATGAAATGGAATAATTTGTTACTGTAGGTTTAAAGTCCAAGTCCCTCAAAAAACTTATAAAAAATACAAAATAGAGTATTTTTATAAGTTTCTTGGAGGACTTGAGGGTTAAGCTTTCAATAACAATTTATTCCACTTCATATTCCATTTTATTTCATATACAGTATGCATAGCCGCCAACAAAAAACAATATCTCTAGAGTGGAAGATACAGTGCCTCTTTGGTGTGAAACGATGCATAGCGGTGACATCATAAGAAGATCCAGAAAGTGATAAAGATGTAAGGAAAATGTATACATTTACGACGATACGATAGGTAGATACAATTTTTATTTTTTTAAAGTGTCTAAATAAAAGTTGCTCCGCGGGCGATTTCCTCAAAGCGTGGGCTACTATACTACAGAGTGTATATTAGACTTTAACACTCCCGTTCCGAAGGGGGGTAATAAAGTTACCCCAAATGAGAGTTTTGTTCGATATCTAAGTTGTGTTTTACATCACATACTCAATCATTCAGGTGATCCTGGAAATTTACTTGATCATAGATCGGCATTTAAACAAAATACCATTACTGTTTTTTAAGATGTAAAATAATATCTCCCAAATTTCGACAAACTCCCCCCTCCGCGATACGCGATTTCCCAGTTCATCTCCCCACTATTGTAAAAAATCCTTCTTCTCAATATGCGGTCATAAAAGGTGCATTTTACTGGAAAGAATAAAATATTTGAATCACTATTACCACTCTGAATTATTTAATGATTGACTGTTGCGAAGATGGGCGAAAACGGTAGTAACTAATATTCAATTTTTGCTTTAACAGACCATCGTCTAATTACATAAAATACGTAGGACGAAATGGGAAAAACAAGAGCTACAGAAAAAAGAACAACGCATACACAATACACGAATAAAGCAATGATAAAAATATACATTTGATAGAACATTTAAGTCAAACCCTGATACAGGTTTGATAAATTCCACGATGGAAGACATATTGAACGATTTTCTTAGAAGTTTATTTTTACAAGGAATGACAAAAATCATTTAGACTAGTACCAAAAATGCCAAGGCTTTGGGCTGAGTTAACAGATCTCGGTATTCTGGACAGTGGAGAATTTTTACCAATAAATAGTACAGTATTTATTGAGGAAAGGCAATTAATTGTTTTTGAGTCTATACGGCAGGGAATATTGAACTGAATGAGTTGCAACATTTGAATGTTACTGGAGAGGACAAAAGGAATATTAAGAGTTTCTTTCGCTCCGTGATTTTATGGGGCACACTAGTGACCCCCCCCCCCCCCACTTCGAATCGTACGTTAAATTTTTAACTTCAGGTACGTAAAGGTTAATTTGGAACATTATAGCAGGTACCACAGTTTATCGATATTGCAGATAATTTAGTAGATATCAATTTATGTTATTGTAATTATTAAATCTTGAAAGAATATATGGAGAAGAAAAGCAATTGTTTTTTCGGATGCCGGCGGTACACGTATCGTACGCCTAAAATAATAAAATAATATTTTTAGATACAAAAGTATATTATGGGAATGTACCTACCCGAATCGTAATGGGATTCAAGATATTTATGGAATAATAAATATTCTTGTTTTACATAAATTATCATACCGAAGATACACGAACAGTGCGATTTTCTCATCAGATTCCAAAACATATTAAAAGCTTCAAAGCCCAAAGCCAGGAATCTATGAGAAACCTTGTATAAAAATAAAGAAGAGAATCGATAGGTAGGGAGGGATCTGAAAAATCGCGTTATTTTTTGAAACACGTGGTGTTATTTTGCGGTAAAATTCTCGTTATATTTGGGAAAATTGGGTTATTTATCAACAAAAAACGGTATTCTTTTGCAACAAAGGTAGTGTTATGTTCATTTTTTAGTATTTTGCAAAAAAAAATCGAAGAAAGAATGAAGTTAGCGGAGTTTAAAAATACGTATCGCCTGAAAAATACGAAATTTCGTGGTTATTTACCAGAAAATTGCGAATATCGCTAAATTTTCAGATGTCTATCGATGGGGATTTGGGGTTTAATTATACTTACTCTTATTCGTAAACCTTTTATTTCGCAATTAATATTTACCTAATAAATCCATATTATCATATCGCATCAGTCTGTGGGTTCCAAAGAAAACGATTTCTTTAAAATTGATCATCAACCTGGTCACCTCATTCCTAGAAATATACAAAATTTAAAAAAATCAGTTGAATTTTTCACACATCATTACTCTCATAAGACGATTTTGAAAAATCGTAAGGCACTTGCGTCACAATGATGAGTTCATTAGCCTTTTATTATCATTTCAATGGCCCTTCTGTGTTGAGGAAAACACTTAAATTAATCGGAACTACTATTTTTTTAAGACTTAACCAACTTGGATTGATTACGTAATATTTAGGAAACTTGGATTTTAGTTATTGTAGCTGCCCATGTCAGATTTGCCTGTATTCCATATCCAGTGGCGTACCTTGCTCTATGACCAATGGTAGGTTGTAGTATTTTCGGTTGTAATAAGGGACTCCAATCAATTATACATATGCCAACTGTCTAACTTAAATACCTGCCAGCATTTTTATTAAAATTTTATGTTCGTGTTCATAGTTAAAATAATATTTTAAGTTTTAAATGAATTTAGGAAGAAGGAATTAACGCTCGAATGGAATGCAAACCAATATCCGTTTTTTTTTTATTAATATTTGAACAAAGATTTATGAATTCCACCTATACTATATGTAATTTTATTGAGAATCGATCTGAGAGTGTTGATCTACATGGTGTTTTCTAAACCATTAAATTTATTATCGGAATAATTGCAAATAAATTAATATTTTGATGACCGTGAAATGAATATTGTGTTATGTAGGCTGATATAGGGATCATTCATAAGTAGATTTTGCGATATATCCTATAGAATGTTTTTTAATATGTATTAACCGGGGCAGGTTGAAATTAAAAAGCAGAAATTGGATAAGTAGAAACATTTTGTTACGATGGAACGATAGCGATTTTTTTACATTTTTAGGCTGCATTTTCTTAAGAGGAATGGTTGCGCTGCCTGTTTCATTCATAACTTAATTTTGGATTTAATAATAATTAATACCCATCCAAACTGAATGACATATTTTTTTAATCAAAGGTTTATTAAATATCTAGAACGGATGAGAAGTATTTTATTTGTTTTTATTTTAAATTATGAAGTATGTGCCATGAAAAAAAAAATAATTTTCATATTTTTAGAGGCAATTTAGAAAATAATTTCCGGGTTTGTCGTATTTTTTAAAAACATTGTCATATTTGCTAAACAAATATTATTACGTAAATAAAAATAGGAAAAAAAAAACATTTTGAAAGAAAAGTTTTTTCGGGTCGACATGTTAAATCATAACTAACTAACTAACTAACCATCACGCCGTTTCCCCGCAGGGGTAGGCAGAGAGGACGGACCGCCAAACAACTCGATCTTGGCATACACTTCTTGCTTCATTCACATTCATACAACGCCTCATACGTTCTCTTCTGTTATTCCGACTTCTGACATGGCCCGACTCGAGTATTTGATTCACTTGATCGTGCCATGTCTTCCTCGGGCGTCCCCAGGCTCTTCTTCCATTCACATTCGCGTCATATATTCTCCTTACACTCCTTTCTTCGTTCATTCGCCCTACATGCCCAAACCATCTAAGCGTCCCTTTCTTAATCTTGCTCACTACGCTTACATCAGCCTTGCATTCTTTACGAATCTCAACATTTTCACTCGATCATACATGGTTTTACCACACGTTCGTCTCAGAGATTTCATTACTACAGCATTTAGTCTATTTTCATCCTTCCTCTGCCAGTTCCATGCCTCACTGCCATACATCAAGGTTGGTATCAGCACTCCATTGTGGACTGCTAGCTTCGCTTCCTTGGACAACTTTTGTTTGCGCCAACCGCGTTCAGTCCTCCGTTAATGGAGTTTCCTGCATTCACCCTTCTTTCAATATCCCTATCAGTCTTTCTATCTCTCGTAAAAATACTTCCCAAATACACAAACTCATCGACCTGCTCCAAGTATTTATCATTCACAACTGTATTGCACACTGTTTTCGTACTCTCTCTTTCAAACACCATGACTTTAGACTTACTTACATTCATCATTAGCTCATTCTTCATACATACTCCGTTCATCCTAGATACGAGGGACTGTAGATCTTCCATACTGTTAGCAATCAGCACCGCATCATCAGCATACAACAGACAACATACTTGCAGACTACTCATTTTCGCGCCCAGGCCCACCTCTTTCAATTCTTGCATACAATTATCCATGTATAGATTGAATAACCACGGTGACATTACGCAGCCTTGCTTAACACCTTTTTGTGATGTCAAACCACCCCGTAAAATCACCGTTTGCCCTAACACATGCAACGCTTCCCTCGTACAGCGATGCGATTGCCTGTATAAGATTTGTATTCACACCATACTTAGACAACACCTTCCATAACTTTTTTTCTGTCAACTCTGTCGTATGCTTTTTGTAGATCTACAAAAGCACAGAAAAGTTTCTGTTTTTTGCCAGAAACTTCTCTGTGAGCATACGCAACGAGAAAATCTGATCCATGCACCCCCTTCCACTCATAAATGCGCCTTGCACATCCCATATTTTATCCTTTGTTTTCATTTGTACCCTTTCAATCAATATCCTACCATACAGCTTACCAACTGAACTTAGCAGGCTAATAGCCCTGTGATTTCCACATTCCATGCGTGACCCTTTACCTTTGTATAGAGGCATTTGTAAATCATGTATGAAAAAATTGTGTTCCAACGTAAATTGGTCATTTTTAATTTAATGTAAAAGTCCACCATAATGCTTATCGGAACATTTAAAAATATATAATATTTCATATTTTATTATATTTGAAATTAGACGAGGTAATTTTATTTTTAACCCGTTAACCCCCAAATAATTGTTAAATGTGCCTCTAATATCGCGAAAAATCAATTCCTTCAATGGTTTATATTTCATGATATAAAACAAAAATAAACAAATTTCTTCTAATCCGTACTAGATATTTACTATACTTTTTGATGGAAAAAAAGATCATTAAGTTTAGGCAAGTATTTTGGCCTCAAATCCAAAATTAAATTTTGTTTGAAACAGGCCGCGCAGCCGTTCCTCTTAAGGACCATAAAAACACAGCTTTTTAGCACGCGACTGCCTATATCATTCACGCTATAAATACTCTAGCTTTAAAAAACAATAACAAAAATCAAGTTTATCTATCTACATATCGATTTCGGTTTCGGTTTATATATTGGACAATTATTCATTGGATTATTCTTATTATCGAAGGACAGCTCGGCTATGGAATGATGTGCAGACTTTTGTGTTTTCTCCCTCCTTCAACGTGGGTCTCTCCAAGAACAAGGCTGATTACATCTTTACTTTACCATAGCACCTCCAGAGGTGACGAAAGACCTGTAGGAAACCTCAGTGCCTTTAAAATGCATTAAAACGTATGTAAGATTTAAATACTTATTTGTCATCTTTTCAGCCCATGGTGGCTTTGGCGAATTGTTCTTCTGGACGAGATCCGAATAGAAGACTTCCATATTGAAGAAGATCTCATCACAACTGGGCCAGCATCCGCAGCCTTTCGCAACACTAAAGTGTCTCTTCTTCTTTGGTTCTGGTTCTGTACCAGAAGTGGAGGTCCACCTCCTGTGGTAGTAATCTTCTATGCCTTTTATGGTTATATCGGCTGAAATACGCACAAAGTTAATGTTTATATTTTTGTAACTGGATAATCGTAATCATTTAATAGTACAATACCTTTACTTTATTCCACTGTTTATCGGTAGACCGGTCTGGTTTCAACCTGTTGCGGCCATCTGACATGAACTGATCACACTGGTATTATTGTAACGTATTACTTACTACGGTATTTATACATTTTTGGGTGTCAAATGTGGATAGTAATAAGGTTATGTAAATGTAAGTCCCCACATTTTAATCCTCAATATTAATTATTTTATTTAAAATTTTATTCCAATAACAAAAATACTTTACATTATTAGGCAATGTTCGTAACATACTTATTGGCATTTTGAATTTAACGATATTCACGTGAAAAATGTCGGGCGTTAGCTCATTTAACCGCCCTGCCTTTAAGTTATTTTTCTAAAAGTAGGTAAAAAAACATATAGTTTTTTTTCCACGTGCTTGGAGTATCTCTGATTAGCGGCGTGACTTGTATGGGAGAATACGAAAACAACCGAACACATCCGTTAGCTTCGGCTTACCTCGGCATACTAAAAGTGATAACGCAGGAACGAACTTGATGTATACGACGTATCACGAACGTTTTGTGGGTTTCGGTTATCGTTATTTTTTAACCTGAACGTACGGGATACGGTTTGTTGCGTTCGGGCGATGATATAGCGGCCGTATCACGTGCGTTCGTATGGTTAGGGCGGTTAAGAGCATGATCATTATTCTGAGGGGCATTCCTAATGGTAGATTAGTTCTGCGACTCAGAACAAGGAGATATCTATGAACGCGCATTCTTGTAAAATTGTCAGGGACACAATGGAATTTTGCTTCTAAAATTTTTTAATTGCTGATATGATTGTTCAAGAGGTTATAACCCATTAAAAGCAAAGCAGTTTTCCATCTGTTGTCAAGGGTACTAATATCCAGCATTCTTGATGAGAAGGCTGATGTATACAACTAGTGATAGTACCCGAAGTGTCTAAAATATAAATATCTTAGAAACCTCTTTTGTCTCCACCACTAAATAGTGGGAAACATCCTCTGGTCCCCATATTACAGAGCCACTTTCTACAATTTTGCGTACCAAGTTATAGTACAATAAGCGAACCAAAGCAGAGATAGAAAATTGTCTGTAATTATTTAGCACAAATTTCAACATTTTCAAGGCTTTGCTGCATAACGTCTCTAAATGAATATGAAATGTAAAGCGTGAATCAAAAGTAATTCCCAAATACTAATATATTTAAAAGAAGAATTGGACATCTTGTAGTTAAAATATACAGTAGTGTTTGTTTTAGTATAACAAATAATTGATCATTTTTTAGAATTAGATCCTAATTTATTCGAGTGACCCCATTCGACGAAAGAATTTATGTCGCTCTGAAATTGTAGTCAATTTTCTATGGTTATATTTCTTAGAAATAGATTTATATCACCCGCAAATAGTAAAAATTTACTAAATTTTTTGCATATCGTTAATAAATAATAAGAAAAGTAAAGGGTCGAGGTTAGGGCCTTGGGGAACACCTGCGTTTTTGGAAAGGTGAGCTAAAAATGACATACTTAACGTATTGTCGTCTGTTTGACAAATAACTTAGAAATAAATTCAGCAATTTAAATGTATATTCAAATTGGTCTAGTTAATTTAGGGGTAAAAATGAGTCTGATGAGGTTCCACTTGGGTGTAGATATATTTATGAATCATGAGCTCAAACAACTTAACTATTGGTCTGTAATTAGGACCGAAGATTTGTGATCATTCTTATGTAGTGGCGTAACTTTAGAAATCTTCCACACATCTGGAAATAACCCGGAGCTAAGACAAATATTGAAAATATTTAGGAGGGGTGTTAGGAACCCTTTACCAAGAATAACAACGGAATCTAATTTGGTCCGAATGTGGTTTCTACTTTGAGTTTTTTAACAGCTGCTATCATCCCATTTTGGTGGTGTTTGGAATATCTACGTCTGCAAATGTTTCAGATATATTGGCTCCAGAGTGTGACTGTCTATTCCAAGAAACGTGATCAACAAACCGACCACCAGTTCTTTTAGATGAGACATACTTCTAGAAAGACTTGGAATCACATTTAATATATACTCGTATATATATATATATATGTATTTTTATATATTATTAATATAATTTATATGCGCCAATTGCATATAAATTATATACTGCGTTTTAATTTAGCTCCAAGATAACAAAACAGATCATGTTCTCTTATCCACTGCTGAAACCGAAATGTTTAAATACCATAGTTCAAGTAATGTACCAAATTAACTAGTCTGAAAAAGACCATAACAGGTTGAAAACGGTCCGGTCTACTAATACACGGCAAAACAAGGTGAATAAATGTTTTATTACATCAAATGAAACAATGAAACTTTTTTTTAACCACATTTATTTTTACCTCCTACAAATTTATTTTCCAATATGAAATGAGCTCTTCCCACTCTTTACTAATCCCTAGTCATGCCCCCACCCCCACTGTATGTTCTGCCATAATTTTGTGATATTGTTTAGAATATACTTTGCCCTGATGATGGAACGGTTGTTCCGAAACCGGAAGACGTGAAAAATAAATGTTCTTAAAATGAAGTTTCATTGTTTCATTTGATTATTATGGATAACCATAAAGTGATAGCTTTAAACACTAGTTTTATTAAATCATTACCACAAAGTTATGCGAGAAACTTTCTTTTCCTCTTGTGGACAAGCCAGGTACTCGTAACATATATACATTTATAGATATAGGGCACTGCTTTAAAAAATTGCGTTTTACGTTGGGCGCCAAACATGAGCTATGTATTTAGGCAGTATAAAAATCATGTGATTAGTAACTACATTCCAAAATATCTTATAAAGGGTAAAGTGGGTTAATATGGCACCGTGGGTAATACACAAATGGCTCCACTAGTCATTGCAACTTGTCAGTCGTTCATCGAATCAAATGCGTGTTGTAGTCGTCACCGTGTCAAGAGAAGAACGTATAATTTTTATAAATAGATTACAAGGTTTGCGCCAAAATATTTACACTTTTTGATTATTTGTACACTTTTAAAAATACTTACATTTTACATTTTCTGCACATTTTCCCTCTTCCATCGTGCAGCAAATTGTAACATTGGGAAGGCGATCTGAAAATTAAGATATTTAATTTTATGATCCGAGTTTAAACTAAACATTGTTTGAGAAAGACATATGTTAATACGGAAGAGAGAAGGAGAGCGCTAATATAAATATTGCTTAGGATGTAAGCGATCGTTTTTTTAAATATTTAATAAAACACGCCAAATTTGTAATAGAGCAAAAATCTTCAGACTACTGACTTAAATAGCATTTAATTATATAATTGTGAATTTTTTCATACCTATAAGATGTTAAATAACAGAACTGCACGTGTTAATTATATTCTCGAAGCGTACATTGCGTTTTTTTCTCTAGATTAGAGATCTGATTAGAGATTATCTTAAAAAAATTGATAATTTTTTTAAGTGCATAAAAGCTTATAAGTTTTCAAGTGCAGATTTTAGAATGCGGAGGCTTAATATTCGATCTTCAATCTGATTTTTTGCTCATGCCCTTTCCCGTCTCTAATGTTGTCTCAGTCTCTCGTGCATTTGTCATAATCATACCTTGCCTGTATCCTGAACTCATACTATTGTGAATAGTATAATATTTGTAAATATCTGCCCCGATGGAGGATATAAATAAAGTGATGTACACAAAGTTCCAGTTTTCGCTACTAGCAGCAGATTAATTATTAGCCTCACTGATTTTCGTAAAAAATGTCATTCTTTAAGGTACTTACTTTTAGCGAAGAAAGGTGTGCAGCCACATATTAAAACTATGTATTTAATCTCACACTCCAGAATACAGTTGTTCATGGTGTAGAAGTCGAAGTAGGACAGATTTATCTCCCCGTCAAAGTAGCATTTTCTGTTATTGGGGGGCAGAGACTTCATCTGCAAGTCGGTCCGGATTCGGTTCGGGATGACGGAGAAGCTGGTCACTCGGTCCATGGGGATTCTGGCATAGGTGTTGAGTACTGTGCTCTCAAGTGGCGAATCTAGAATTATCTGTCGATTGAATTGATTAATGTACTAAGTAAAGGAAGCGTACTGCTCACATAAGAAGACAAAAAAATTACAATGTGGGAACGAAAAAAATCTTGCATACAAAATCGATCGTATAGAAATAAATTTACCAATAACTCTCTAATATAGTTAGGTCAGCGTAAAAACATAGTAAAAAACACGTAGTATCTGTAGGTTCTAAATTCTGCCATAATCAGTCCTTGCAGAAAAAAATTCCATATAACATGACTCCGAAATATGACAAGAGATGTGCTTTAATGGAAATCACCTAGAGAAAGGCAGGGGATGAAATGGACTGACTACGTAGAAGAAGATTGAAACAGGCTAGAAACCGGAGCCGGTGGAGATTTGTAGAGGACGTCGAATTCTCAACTGTAATGTAGTGCCATAACATGTTTCTTACCTTTAATATCAGTGAAGTGTCACTCTATTATTACCTTAAATCCTTGTTCCGAGCCATCGCAAGACTCTTGCGATTCGCTTGTGTTGAGGAACAGTTCTACGCTGAGACCAGCGTACTCCCCGTTGTTGAACACCCTCCTGGGGTAGACCACCCTCCCATCAGTATCAGACGCATCCAAGGGGTAGCCTTCGTGGATGTTCCACAGCAGGGAGCTGTTGCTGTTCACTATCCTGGCAAGGGTGCCTGGTGGGAGACTTGTCCTAAATAAAACAGCTATTGATTTATGAGGTTTGCTGAGTTGCTAAAAGTGTCTGAGAGACAAATAAACCATGGGAGGTGTCCTCCGTGGTAAAAACGTAAGGTGGCTTTATGAGAATTTGTTTTATTTCCAACCGTAAATAGTATCAGAGTAAATTGTCTCGCTGAAAGCTAACTTTAGATAGAAAGGACGTTGGAAAAATATAAACTGTACATGGTAAGGTTGGTTAAATGATGTAGACTTAGGCTCTTGGAGGGATCTTCGATAATCTTTTATATTTTAAAGAATTTTCAACTTTTTTAATGCTTACATCATGTTGAAACCGAAGCATATGCCAACATTAGTCAGAACCGGATAAAACATATCCGTACAGCAATCAAAAGAATATGCTTTCACTCCATTCTGAGATATCCAACTGCAAACTTTGATGGTTTCAGCACATGATGGAGTACTCTGTTCACAAAGAAAACAAGTTTTATAAAAACAGAAACATTGGTCTATAGAAGCAAAGGAAGATCACCAATGCATTGGACTACTTGTCGTAGGCGTCTGAAACTTCATTGTTCACGGCTCTTCATGCAGCACACAACCGCGAGGAGTAGATAAACCTGGTCAACCAGGGCGGTTAGGTTAGGTTAGGGTAGTCATCTGAATCTTCATTGTTCACGGCTCTTCATGCAGCGTAGAACCGCGAGGAGTAGATAAACCTGGTCAACCAGGGCGGTAGAGTGAGGGTCACGATCCTCAGTAATGGAGCAACGACTCAAGAAGAAAAAAAAAATCATTTTGCGATCATCCGGGTATTTTGTACAATGAAAATGAACTAAATTAAAATATATATATATATACTCATATATTTACCTTCTCTAAGAAATTAATCAAATTCTTATCGAATTCCCTTGACATTTTGTAATCCAGCGAATGATTACGTAAATCCATCTGGCTACACACCAAAGATGCCGCAAATAAGATTTCCCTGAAAGGAGAGAAATTGTTTACGCACGAAAACGTGGGTACTTATAAAAATATATTTTAATGACATACCTAAAGAATATGAATCAATAAAAAAAATGCTTTTTCAGTCGAAAGTAGAAACGCTATTTTCATAAAATTTTCTTATTGAAGGGTTGAAAAATGAATCAAAGGAGGTGTCTCCTTGTTTTCGTTTTTGACAAAAATTATACATGTTTTTGTTGTAAAAAAGCAGTGAACTTCAATGTGAAATAGTTGGATTGGTCTAGAATATATCGATACTTTACTATTCAATACAAAAATATTTTCGGTTTCATAGTTAGGATTTGAGGGAGTGTTCTGGTTTAATAGTTTTATCCGGTATCCTAGAAGGAGACCAACAATAATATTCTACATATAAAGAACATACTTATCAACAACTTTAGAAAGATCCACCGCTGATTTTTTTATAGTGCTCTTAGGACATATCACAACTTGAGGGAATGGAATGTCGTAGATCGGGGTTTGACTATCATCCAGGACTATGTTGAATGGAGAAGAATACCAGTTTAACCAGATGCTGTAGATGTTGTAAACACAGAGAGAGAAACTCGCGAGGCAAAGGATACTCCACAGGAATCTTTCATTCATTGGCTTTGAGGCATCGGAAATGTACCTGAAATTGATACGGCAATTATGAAAATTTTCAAATCATCAATGGCGTCAATGACAAGATTGATAAAACTAGGACGACCCATCGCATTGGTATGACACTTAGCAAGGGTGGAAAACAAGCAGCTGAACAGTAAAGAGGCTTTTTTTTAATAAACCTGGCACTATAGGTCAGCAGATTGGTTCGGTCTGCGGGCGCATTTTAATGCTTTCCCATGGTCAGCTATCTGTTTTCAGACTTCGAATCCGTCCAGATGTGCCCAGGAAATTAGTGAAGTCATCACATCTGCGATGGATGGCTTCATTCAATCAACCATTAAAGAAACTGGCGTAGGTTCAAAGCCGTGGTTCAGTCGACAATGCTCCGAAGTAGTTCGACGAAAAAACGCGGCTTACCGAGCCTACAACACATCTCGAACGTCAGAAAACAGATCAGCATATAACAAATTGGCAAAGGACAGTAAGAGAATCATCAATAGGTCAAAATTTGAGCACGACCTACAGATCAGTAAAAAGCTAGCTGCCTGCCCGCATGGCAGCAGGGCGTTCTGGTCGCTAGCGGGCTCCATAGGTCGCAATTTCTGCAAATCCAGTCTGCCGCCTCTTACCAGACCTGACGGTTCACTAGCAAACACTGCTACCGAAAAGGCCAACCTTTTAGGGAAAATTTTTGCAGAAAACTCGGCCCTCGACGACCGGGGTGCCATCCCGCCGTCGGTTCCTCACTGCGGCTTCTATATGAAAAAGCTGAGGATACGGCATCGGGATGTACTCCTTGTCTTACGGGAGCTCGATGTTAATAAAGCTAGACGGAATACCTGCCCTGGTATTGCAGAGGTGTGCTGCAGAAATCGCTCCAGTTTTAACAAAGCTCTTTAAAATGTCCCTGAAATGTGGCTCTGTGCCCTCTGGTTGGAAAAAAAGCGGTCATTCATCCTATACCTAAGAAAGGTGACCGCTCCAACCCGGCCAACTACCGCCCCATAGCGATCACATCAGTTCTGTCCAAGGTGATGGAACGTGTGATCAACGACAAACTGCTTACATACCTCGAGAGGAACAAAATCATTAACGACCGCCAGTACGGATTCCGGCGGAACCGCTCGTGCGGTGATCTTCTCGCGTATGTGACGCATGTTTGGGGACGGTGCCTGGAACGTTATGGTGAGATTCAAACGGTCTCACTGGACATTTCTAAGGCCTTTGACCGGGTTTGGCACCGAGGACTTGTCAACAAACTGCCTTCTTACGGACTTCCCGTTTCCTTGTGTACGTGGATTGCCGACTTTTTGAGGGAGAGATCGATTCAGACGGTTGCTGATGGTTTCATCTCTTCCTCGCATTCAATAAATGCTGGCGTCCCACAAGGATCGGTTCTATCTCCAACATTGTTTTTGTTGCACATCAATGACCTCTTGACATGTGCACCAATCCATTGTTACGCGGATGACAGTACAGTCCATGATTGCTTTTTGTTTGACAAGCCCCCAAAGGGCACACAAACTCCAACGGCTCGGAGGGCTTTGAAACAGAGAATGGACGGTTACCTTGAGAGGGTCTCCTCTTGGGGTAAGAATAACCTCGTCGAATTTAATGTTTCAAAAACCCAATCATGTCTGATTACGTCTAAAAGGGATCGAAATGACAATTTAGTCTCCCTTAATGGAAACAATCTTCCCAACAAGCCCTCCATTGATATGCTTGGTGTAACCTTAAGTGATCAGCTCAGGTATGGGGGCTCCATCGAAACCCGAGTAAAGTTAGCCTCTCAGAAGCTGGGCGTATTGTACAGAGCCCGCAGATACTTTAATAGTACACAACTGCTGACCCTGTACAAATCGCAAGTGCGCCCCATTGTAGAATTTGGCAGCCACCTCTGGTCGGGAGTCCCAAAATATCTGAAAAAAAACCTTGACTCTGTGCAGAAACGGGCGGTCCGTTTGATAGATTCGCCTATCTTAACAAATGGGTTGCAATCTTTGGAGCACAGACGTCGGGTGGGAATGCTGTCCTTGTTCTACCGGTATTTTAATGGAAGATGCTCCGAGGAACTAGCGTCATTGATCCCTTCGGCACCGGTGCATAGTCGGGAAACACGCCAAACGCGCGCCCAACATTTGCACACGGTTGACATTTGTCACATGAGAACGGGTCGCTTCTACGACTCGTTCTTGTGTTCAACAGCTCGGCTGTGGAATGATCTGCCGGCCTCTGTGTTTCCTCCATCCTACAACATGGGTCTCTTCAAGACCCAAGTTCACTCCTTCCTATCCTCTAAAAGACCCTCCACACAGCATCCCCAAAGATGATATAGGCCTTGAGGGAAATGATTTCCTCCTTGGTCTCCTGTGTGGAGTTACTGTAAAAAAAAAAAAAAGAACGAAAGAATGTGGATAGGCCTAAACAATATTGACTGGATGGTGTGGGGGTGATTACTGGATCACAAATAGTAAGACAGCAGGAGACCGGCAGGAATGGAGGGGTTTTTTAGTCTCGCAAACCTATTTCCATGCCAGTATTTTGATCCAGTAAAATTGTTAAATAATCGAATAAATTTTCTTATGAATTAAATGAAAATTGTCATAATAATTTTTTTTTTATTTTTTTTTTATATATTTATTTCTTGCTAAAGCAATCCCGATGAGTTTCAAAACTCATTTTAGGACGGGAGGAATTTACAATACATAAGTAGGAGATAGTACATACAATTTTACATTGACAGCAAACTAACAAATCTTAATACTTTTAAAGTTGATTTGATTTTAACGGCAAGCATACAAAAATATGCACTTGCTTTCACTGATTTTCAAACTGCACATATTTTCAAACATTTTGGGATGTACGAGTATTTCATAAAAGTTGTAGATTACAGTGTGGGGAATTTTTTTTTAAACTTACACATTTTTCTAGCTAATATTTGTGGTATTGTTTGATTTATCAATCTGCGAAGTGATGTTTTGGGCCATATTTGGGTGCCTTAACCGTTTGAATGCCAATCGGTGATATTCGTCGATTCGTGTTTTTACGGAGATTGCCGGTCGTCGATTTCCGTCGATTGCGTCAGTCGTGTTTTAAATCGCGCGTACGTCGGGTGTGCTACTGCGACGTTGGTAAATATTATCGTAATATTATCTTAATAGTTGTATGAAAGTAATAAACCGTTTAAAATTCGGATTCACTCATTATTTTTTTTATTTTAGGTAATTTAAAAATGATAATGTCGAGCCAGTACTAAGAAATGTCTGACAGCGGAAGCAACGATTTTGACTACTCTAGTAGTAGTTCTAGTGAGAGTAGCTCTAATGAGCGTGAGGTCAGTGATCAGATATCAGTGTTTACCAACCGCAGGATGCGAATTTCCAGTAATGCTTCAGATCGTGACCAAGAAATGGAGAGTAACACCAGAAATGACTCATTTTCATGTGTATCGTATTTTTCATTTTTGTTTTTTTTTTTTGAATAAAATACTGTGTTCATTTATGCAAGCGTTTTATTCCAAATATTTCAATATTTTTTTAATAAAACACCGAAAAAATCATCGAAATCCATGGAAATTCAAAGAATTTACGGGATTTAAAAAAAAAACATTTAAAAAAAAAATACTTTTTTGGTGGCATTTTGCAAGCAACTATATTACTTTTTTTGGCACTTAAACGATTAAGCATGCCTGCAGGAATCATTTATTGATTGAGTTAATGACCCAAGCCACTGTTTAGTAAAGTATAGACGATTTGTTTCTGAATGGTAATCTGCCACAAGAGTGACTACCAACCGATCATCATGTCGTTTCCCTACAAGAGTAGGCGGAGAGGATCAAACACCACACAACTCTGTCTTGGCACACATTCTTACATCATTCGCATACATAAATCGCATAAATACTCTACTAATTGTTTTTTTGTTTAATTAGTAAAACTCTATTTTATTTATTAAATATAATGTAAACCAATTTATATAATGTTATTAATTTCTGCTCGTATTTTAGTTATTTATTACTGTGACAGCTGTTTCGGCGTCCAAAGCCATTTTTTTTAATTATTAATTATTGTTAGGTCACGTTGAGACGACTTTTTCTTTATACCGCCCCACCAAATTTCAATTTTTATGGTGCCTTAAATGATTGATTACTGGTGAAACGGATTTACTGAGAAAAATAATATATTCTCCGTTCTCTGAGATATTTACAGTTGGCAATGGCAATGTTTTCTTAATTGTTTTATGATTACGTGACGGGGTAAATGTAATCATATAAATAAGTCGTCTCAATGTTGCCTACCACAGTTTTAAAATGGCTTTGGACACCGAAACAGCTGTCACAATATAAAAAAAACTAATATACTTGCAGTACTTAATAATAACATAATTTGATTAACATTAAATAAAAAATTAATAAAAAAAACACAACTATTTTTAATCCACTTGATGGCGCAATCTTCTACCAGTGACTCTTAAAGTATTTTCTATTACACATAAAATACAATTAATACTTACTTTAAACCATGCAAAGTTCCCTTACTAAAAACACAGTAAATCCCCTCCCTCAGTTTACTGTAGAATGTTTGCGGTTTTACTGAATTATCTCCAATATTCATTAAATATTTTTTCGTGTCGATGAAATTTACAATATGTTGATTACAAGTATTATCAATGGATTTCAAAGCCGGTTGTTTCTTCTCTCCCGAAATCATATTATTATTTGCCCCGTGTACATTATGTACGGTATGTTGAGGGAATAAATACTCGTGGTTAAACGTTGTGATTCTTCTATAAGGATTTATGCAGTTGCCTTCGACTGTTGGATGAATAGGTCGATGTTTTGGGTCCGTCCCATCAACCTTTTTACTGAAATAAAACATAAAATTAAACAAAAGCTCTCATTACAAAAAAATTTATACACATTTTTAAAGCGGATTAATGATAAGATATAAAAAAAATACAAAAAAATCAATGCATATTCCCTTTCTCAAATTTGAAAATGAATACTGTTTCCTTTAAGAAAATCCTTCAGGTTTCGAGAAATGCATTATACTTCAATCACTAATTTGATTATTATAGGGTTAGCTCACTGCGGAAAGCAAAGATAGTTAATTCTATCACAAAATAATAATTTAAATATACTCGTATGTTTTGAGGTACGTGTAGATGCCAATCGGTACATTAATTATCATGACGGTTGCGATTACAAATTTTGCCTTTTAAGCTATGAAGGACCTGCGATTATTGCATCAGGAAAGGATCATGATAGTTAATGGCAAGAAATGGACTCACCAATTCACTCACTGCACATGTAGTATTCACTTTATTTCGCTGAATATACGGCGTTATGCTTACGGTGACGAGGTTAAAGTTCAGCGACGATTCGAATGGTTAGCGGAACTTGTGTTACTGAGACATGGTCAAAAAATTGGGAAGGGGGGCAAGGGAGATGCACATAATCGAACGAAATTATTTTGAATCTAAGTAGGTGACCGATAGTTATTACCCAGCGTGAACAATTTTCATATAATTTTTTTGCGTATAGCCTCAGGAAAATATTTTAAGGAGCAGATGAAGCAATCTAAAACCTCGGAATTTAAAAGAGTAAATGCACTATAGAAATACTATATTTAATATTTATGTTAAAACAAACAATAGTTTACTTTATAGAGACTCGTAAAATTTGTTGGTAGCTATTGATGTTTAACGTAAATAACCTAAAATACGAAACCGAAAAAAAAAAAATCTAAAAACATAAATAATCAATCCATTCAGCTGTGATGACAATAATAAATTAAAAAGAAATATTAAATAACAAAGATAAAGATGATGCTTTATATAAATCGGCGGTCTATAAATTAATTTTTAACGATTGTAACTTGCTTTATATAGGAAAGACTTCAAGAAATTTTAATATTAGAGTTAAAGAGCACCTAAGGTGTTTAAGTAATAATAATTATTCAGAATTTGCTAACCATATTTTGGAAACAGATCATCCTTTTGACAAAAATAAAGTCATAATTTTTTTACATTATACCACTGGTTTGCAATTACATAAATTTGAAATTTTTGAAATTAAAAACAAAACTGTTAATAGTCAATAAAATATTATTAATAATCATAGATTTTTAAAGAGTTATCTTAATTTTATTGTCGCGTTAATAACTACATTTGTAATATATTTTCAAAACATATTTTAATTTTTGTTTGTGTTTTTAATTTGTTCTATTTTCTTATTATTTGTATATACTTGTCATTATTTTTGGTAGGTAAATTATTTATTCTGAAGATGGGAGCTTAGCTTCTGAAACATGTAGATATTTACATATTGAATGCAGTGGGTTTAAACAAAGTAATTATTATTAATTTACTAAAAAAAAATTTTTATAACATACGAAGGGCCTATAACTAGGTTTTTCGGTAAACTACCTTGTTCCTCTTTCCTTACGTAATTGTATTTCCCGATCACTTGAAAGTTCTACCTTATGTTTTCACACAATTTTCTTTTTCACATTCACAATGTGGGAAGCGGGTATGGGTACCGCCGTCACGGGAACATTCATTAGATAATCAAAACCTCTTCCATAGGTCACCATAAGTGCTTCGCTACATTTGGTGATTTGGCAAGGGTGCCTGGGTTCACGGGGGTGAGGTGTATCTAGGTCTTAGCGGCGGATGCATCTGGGTGGTTGATCAGATCGGGAGAGTCCCGTTGAGGGAGACTCCCTGACCTCTCCAGTCGGAATCTTTCGACCGATACACCGCAATGGGAGGGATGGATTAATACATCCCTCACTCCTGGACACACTGACGTCCAGATTACTACCCACCCTCACACCTTTTTCCTTCCCAGATCTTCCTTTCCTTCCTTTCCAGTTACTTTGGTACTTAACTAGTAAAAGAACATAAAGAAAAAATTCCGAGACGTTGTTTTTATGAAATTATTTTAGGAATATTAATAATTTTTGCAATTTTTAATTGGGTAAAAAGACACAGGTATTTCTTTAACTAGGCTTTACATTGAAATTGGAGGTGTAGCTGTACGTATATCTATGTATAACTTTAGCCTAAAGTTTGAAAATATCAATAATTTGGAAACGCCAATGATAAACAGCTTATTGATTTTTAGTCAAATTTAAAAAAAATATTATATTATAAGCCCTTAAGTAGAGATATTTTACACTGTAATAAATAACCATTAAAATAACTGTTACTTTACTCAGAAATAAATTAGAGAATTTGTAATAAAACGAAAACATTTGATGATTTTCATTATAAGTAAGTAAATTATTTAAATTAAAATAATATAAATTTGAAAATTTTAAACCTTTATTTATAATCAAAAGAATAAAATGTTTACATACAAATATAACCGGTTTACAAATTTGACATATTAGTAAATTAAATATAATTAATAATATATTTTTTTTAATAGCTATCATTTGAATTTATTTTCATATAAATATTAATTTCTAACAAAAATTTGTTATTCAATGTTTTACAATATTTTTTTTATAAACATTTTTCATTAATTATTATCTACTTTAATCAATTTTTTTGTTTGTTTATAATTTGTCTAATCTTACGTTGTTGTGTTCTATTTTTGTCATTTGTCTATACTTGACATTATTATTTTTTTGTATTCTGTATATTCCTGATAAGGAAAGCTTCGCTTTCGAAACATGTATGTATATATCAATAAAGTGGTGATTACGAAGTAATTTATAATTAATTTATTTAATATTTAAACTATTTAAAACAAGAATATTTTGTATATTATTATAACTAGCTTTAGGGGTAAATTCGATTAGCCTTACCTCCCCTGCATGTTGTGAGGGGTAGAACGTTTAACACAGAATGAATTGAGCCTCCGTAATAAAGTAGTTATATTAGTTTATTGATTACCACGAGCAGAGGGATGATTGCGCGGGGCGGGGTGTGATTGTATCTGCGTGCAATTTGTTAGATTGTCCACTTTGCTTTCTTTAATTGAAAGGGTTGTCATCACAGGGGTACGGAATATATAGGTGAATGTTACAAAATTAAAGCGTCAAGCATTTTTTTGAAATATTACTGTGTTGAATCACTTGCTTTAGACTATAGGTACCCAAACTTTTTTTTCTACGTGGACCCATTTTCCGTTCTTTTAATTTTTGACTCCCCCTTTGGTAAAATGCTGAAAAAGTGGTATTTAATCACTGCGCGATGCATTGCTGCTGGTATGAAAATTTGTAAAAAGGTGCACATGAACGTGCCTGCGTGGATGCGATTCGCTTTAAGTTCGCAGTAGGCTTGTCGAATGAAACTTTCTACGGTGCTTTACTATGCGCTCAGTCAAAATGAACTCCGATCCGTGGACTTCCATTTACATCCCGTGGACCCCTTTTTTTCCTCCCTATCATGGACATGGAGGTTGACAACCCACTTGGTTGACAACCTTAATGACAGATCAGTAAGCTCCCTGGCTCTGGAGTGAAAAGTCGGAGGTTTGAAACTCGATATGACCAAAAAATTTTTTTGCTTCTTCAATTGGGGTAAATTCACTTTATTAACATATTACTTTAAAAAAAACATACCTTTCGAATATAAATATAATAGTTAGTTTATACGTCACTTATTGTTAGTTTTTGTCTATTTTTATAAATTGTTTATGCTTATGCTTTTTCTTCTTCTTCAATATGTATATTTTGTATCCTGATGAGGGAACCATTGGTTTTGATACATGTTTTTAAAATTTTTCGAATCAATAGTGGTTCATAAAAAATGAATCATTAAACGTCTTTTCAATTTAATTTAGATTAATAGTTTCACAAATAGAAACCAAAATCCAATCGACGACGATGGAATTTAAACGTCAAAAGGTTAATATTTTTAAGCCCGCAATGTCATTGTCATTCCGAGCTCTGAAGCTTTTTAACATCAATTAAACTGTAAATACTGGAGACATTATTATTATTGTTCACATATTGAAGGATAATAAGCGAATTATTTTTCGCCCGCAATTGAGACGGGCTGACAATGTTAATATAATTGTTAGCTTCGGATGGGTGAGCGCAATCAAAATCGGAAAAACTAGATATTTGAGGGGCACTATGCACATACTATAAGAAAAATTGATTTAAAAAATGCAATTCCAGAAAAAAAGGTGTTGTGGAAAAACTGGCAAACAGAAGAGATGAGATATAGGAGAACTAATTACGAGTATGTCTATATAATTTGTCAGACTAACGAACTAACTAACCATCACGCCGTTTCTCCACAGGTGTAGGCAGAAAGAACGGTCTGCCAAACGACTCGATCTTGGCATACACCTCTTGCTTAAAAATATTGAAAAAATACTGCCGTGGTCAGTATAAACACAGTATCTACCTTGAGACTCTCAATGAAAATACTGTGTTTTTACTTGCCGCGGTAGAATAAGATGTATGAGTAAGCGTTATTTTATTTTAGTACATAAAACAGGCAATATGACCAAAAGTTACGTACATGAATTCTCAAAAAATAATAATAATATTAATTTAAAAAAAAACCCTTCATGTCTTCTCTGTGTCATGCACTTATAAATTATTATACGTACATAACTAACTAACTAACCAGCACGCCATTTCGCCTCAGAGAGGATGGACCGCCAAACAACTCGATTTTGGTATACTCTTCTTGCTTCATACAAGGTCTGATACATTCTCTTCTGTTATTCCGACTTCTGACATGGACCAACTTAAGAATTTGATTCACTTGATCGTGTCATATTTTCCTCGGGCATCCTTGAGTTCTTCTTCCATTCACATTCGCGTCATATATTGTCCTTACACTCCTTTCTTCGTTCATTCGCTCTACATGCCCAAACCATCTAAGCCTTCTTCACGAATCTTAATATTTTTCACACAATCATACATGGTTTTACCGCTCCGAGATCTTATTTCTACAGCATTCAGTATAATTTCAACCTTCCTCTCCCAGGTACATGCCTCAGTGCCAATTTATTTTTTTACAGTAACTCCACACAGGAGACCCCGAGGGAAATTATTTCCCTCAAGGCCTATACCATCTTTGGGGATGATGTATGGTGGGTCTTTTAGAGGATAGGAAGGAGTGAACATGTGTCTTTAAGAGATCCATGTTGTAGAATGGAGGAAACACAGTCGTAGAAGCGACCCGTTCTCATGTGACAAATATCAACCGTGTGCAAATGTTGGGCATGCGTTTGGCGTGTTTCCCAATTATGCACCGGTGCCGAAGGGATCAACGATAATAGTTCCTCAGAGCATCTTACATTAAAATACTGGTAGAACAAGGACAGCATTTCCATCTGACGTCTGTGTTCTAAAGATTGCAGTCCGTGTGTTAAGATAGGCGAATCTATCAAACGGACCGCCCGTTTCTGCACGTCACGGATTTTTTCAGATATTTTGGGGCTCCCGACCAGAGGTAGCTGTCAAATTCTACAATGGGGCACACTTCCGATTTGTACAAGGTCAGCAGTTGTGTACTATTAATACCATATATCAGGGTTGGTATCAGCACTCCATTATGGACTGCTAGATTCCCTAAACTTAAAAAAAAAATTAAAAATTGAGACATTTGAAGTAAGTAGGAATACTTGTATGCGAAATCGAACGCCAGGAGGCTGATAAAGAAAAATAGGAATTGAATTCAAAGGTTCCCATAAATGAGATGGTATGACGACTTGAGGAGAATTGTCAGTTTTGGATGAGTGGAAGTCACTAAAAGCTAAACGTTTTAAACGCTAAAAAAGGTTTTATTTGAGTAAAGCTCATCTTAAAATTATGCATCAGAATAATGAAGAAAAAAGTATTATTAGACACAGATGTGTAATTCCTAACCCTAATATTTCTCTTTCTTTTGTGTTTTCCTGCAAAAAATATACATCACGAAAATATCTACCCACTGAATGAAATAAGAAAGAAAACAACGGGAAAAATAACCCATTTTCTGTAGGTATAGCCCCAGGCTTAACATGATCGTTAATTTAACCCCATCATGTTGCTAAAGTATTGTAAAGTAATGTGTATTTTTTAATGAAAATAAGAACACTCACGCATAAATTATATATTTATTCAGTATTCTAAGTACATAATTAGGTCAATATTCTAGTTTAAATTGTAAAACTTTATACCAAAATCTAGTTTTTTATTTTGCGAATCGTATTATTCATGTCGCAATACAATTCGCAAAGGTTTTAAACCCAGCCAAATAAAACTAGACATTGGCATAAAGGCGTAGTACATTAATAACAGTATTTATATACATTTTTTCTTAAACTAAACTCTTTCTTCGTTTATTTTGACTATCTGGTGCATGCCAATGAATAATATAATATTATATATTTATGTAAGCATGCCAAAAAAACAAAGCAATCAATTCAATAAAAAAAAATAAATAAAAATAAAAACATTTAAATTTACACATAAAAATTGAATACAATATTATTATCTTGAGGTACAGCTTTTTGGCATTATTTTTATTTATTTTCCAATTGCTAGGAAGCTTAACGTTATATCGATGCTTACGACCCTATCGAATCATAAATAATAAGTTGAATATTCAATATTGTAACTTTAACTAAAATAATTGCTTTGCCTAATGGATTCTTAAGCGCTTGTCAAACATATATTTTTTTTGTTTTTTTTTTTGTCAAATTGATGTTTCAGCACTTTTTATATGGTCAAAGCCAAAGTCAAAAGTGATTGAATTAAATACGTACTGTTTTTTTTATTATTTTTATAATTGGCTTATCGAGGATCCTTAAGCAAAGCGTTTGGGTTTGCATAGATATGTCCAGGTCAGTAGCTGGTCTAGGATTTAAGAGTTGATCTTTCTGTTTAGACGGTTCTTGCGGCATCTTGCTCGTTGGGGTCCTGGTCCAGATCGTCGTCATCGGCTTCTTCAGATTCTCTTCCAAGACGAGGAGTGAAGTCGCGTTGGGATGTCATTTCTGTTGAGAAAAATACAAAAATATTAAAAGATTTTCTCTCGTAATATTCCTTGACTGGAAAAATTAAATGAAAGTCTTCCGCATCATATGAAATGGATTGATGACTTAAAAAGAAGTGCTGGCTTTGAGTGGGTGAGCGAGGAAAGTTGCTAAGCATTGAAAAAAAAAACTGTACACATATCGTTCCAATGCCA
>JAHDVE020003493.1:0-28631 GCA_022606495.2 Halesus radiatus
CCAAGGGAGGCCGAACAGCGCCCTGTAAGCGTGGTTATATTGCACTCGGAATGTGTCCATGACGCCTTGTGTATATCTAGTCCATAGTTCGCTAGTATAAAAGCTCATGCAGTATGTCTGGAATAGTTGCTTTTTTACCGGAGAACTGCACCTATTAAATCTTCTGGCGAGCATGTTGGCGCGTACGCACAGCGCTCTTCTTTGGCGTTCTATGTCATTTTTATCATTTAGGTCATCAGTGATGACATGCCCCAAGTATTTGATTTCGCTGCAGATAAAACAGAGATATGAGATGCGAAGGCGAATACACAAAAACCAATCAAATGAAAGAAGAGCTTGATTGGATTCCAATAAAAAAAAGAGACAACTATACCATGTAATAATTTTTATAAATAAAATTCTGTAAATAGAAAATGCCAAATAATATGTATTTTTTTTAAAAATTAAAATGAACATATATATGAAACCAGAAATGTATATAGTCTTATGAGTTAACTTTGAAAATTATTTGCGGGTTTACGGTATTTTTTTTTAAATTGTCATATTTGCTAAGTAAAAATGACTATGTACAATGAAAATAAAAATAAAACTTATATTTAAAAAAAAAACTTTTTTCGGGTCGATATTTTAAATTATGTACAGTAAATTTGTGTTCCAACGTAAATTGGATGTTTTTATTTTAATTTTTATTTCATCAAATGCTTATTTCAATACTTCTTTACTTTTTTTATTTTACATTTCATTATATTTTCATAGTGGATGGGGTAAAATTGTTTTTTTTTTTTTTAATGTCAATTGCCCTCAAATAATTGCTAAAGTTTCATTTTCTTATTCATTCCTCTTAATTTTAAGACGACTGAAAATAAATGAAGAGATGCCTGAAAGATCGAAGAATTAATATATTCAAAAATAATTGTCATGCTTACTGTAAAAATATAATGTTTTAAACAATAAATTGTAACAATTTACGTATTATTTTATACACGTAAAATGTAATATAAACTGACTCAATAAATAATAAAAAAATAAACGAGTAAAAGTTGCTTTCCCGTATTATATATTTTAATTCAATTCCTTATAATCATTCTAAAAAAAATCACACATTATGTGATAAAAAAAGTTTCCGATCCATTTTCATAAGATGGGCACAGCTTTTCAGCCTTTCTAGATTGCACGCCACTGCCATTCAGTCATTCGTAATGTATATCAAATTTGACGGCCTCCATTGTCGAGGGGTAAGGCTCTGGATTACGAATTCGAAGGTCGCGGGTTCAAATCCCGGCGTGGGCAAGTAATTTTTTAAAATTAATTTGTGCTGTTTCACAATTAATTGATTTAAAAATATTATATACTATATTTGCGCACGTTCCAGAGTGGAAAATACTCTCAGCATCGCCCTGGTGAAAAACCACCAACCAGAATTGATACGTTGCTTGAAATGGCTTTTAGGCGTGTTTGGTGACCAGATCTGAATAGCCAGGTATTTTCCCACTTTCCTCTCCCCCTTCTCCTCCCCCTCCCCAATATCTTCAGCCTCACAATATTCCCCAATTGGGGATGCCATAGTCTCACTTGCTCCAGACGGTTGGGAGCAGTTGGGACTTTTGAACGGTATTCATATAAAAAAAATATCTCATTAGAAAATGAGTTGGACTTCAACCAATCAATATTCTCCGAAGAAAAGCTATGTAGAACAGGAGTACAATATTAAAAAAAAAAATTACTGACTTCACCCTTCTATTGATTCCATCTAATTTAAATACCACTGAAGTTATAAACCGATAGAAGTTTATCATAGGCGTATCGTGGAAATTAATTCTTTCTTAAACAGATGGTCAACTGCGTTGGGCTATCCGAGGTCATTGCATCTTGTGTAAACTGGTGTGTCACAGTACACAGAACCTCTCGTTCCGTTACGTAAGCACATTTGTATTGGCAATCTTAGTAAAGTTCATCAATAGATCTAATATATAAAATATCCCCGACTAGCTCTTCTCAGGGTAGATGGATGTATACGAAAAAGTGATACATCCGTCTTTTAATCGTGTTGTCAGTTCGTTGATGGGCGATTTTCGAAATTACCGCTTAGTTACCATTAATAAAAACAAATACATATAAATATATAGATAGATAGATAGATAAATAGATACATATAAACAGAAATAGGGAATTCAAAATAAAACAACTCTCTTTTGCTATATAAATACCTGGTAGGCAGGCGAATATTTGATAGCTGAATTTAAAGGCTCTAGGAAAAGCTTTAACCTTTCTGTGGACGCCTTCGGGTTATTAAAGGATAGAATGAATTTGAATGAGTTTAAATGATTTCAGTTTTATCTAAAAGCAAAAAGGAAATAAATAACTAAGAAAATTGGAACGGAACCCGTTGTTGAATGCAGGGGCTGGCGACAGGTAGGCAGCGGACAGGTCGGCTCTCCAGACAAGCATGGCTCTCCCCTGTCCTTTCAACTCCCTCCCCCGCCGTCGGCCTACCCCCTCCCCCTCCCAAATGAAGCGGCCATAGACAACTTATGTTTATTTATGGTTAGCTCCGGGTCTGCGGTTTATCAACCTTAGTTGTTAGGGACTGGCTTCATAACAGGTGCCACCAGTTTTCTTTAAAATTGGCATAATTTGCACTTCTAGAAATCATCTATCCAGTTCTAGATATAAATATAATCAATTGCCCGCTAAGATCAATTGCTTAGAAATGATTCGCTTTAAGCCTCCATAAAACAATAAAGGAAATTGGATTATAAAAATTTAAAAAAAGAAGGGAATATATTATGCCTGTTTTCATTAATAGCGCTCAAAGTGCGAGAAAAACACGCCATAACCAACTTTTCCCCGCATAAACGTTGAATTATAAATACAATTAAACCGATAAGCAATGTAAATATTGAAAAAAAGAATTGCTTCATTCAATAAATCGCTTTCATTATGACAAAAAAACAAATTTAAGCGAGGTCGAAAGGCACTTACCGCCCCCCGGGCGATTTTCCTGTATACTTAAGCGGAATAACAACGCTGGAAAACGGTTAATTAAATTTATCTCCGTAGCCAGGAACTCGAATGAAGGTTAGTAAGTGGTTCATTTGATAAGGCTTAAGATGTTAGTGTTTGCGGAGGGAATCCTTCCGCGTTTTAAACCGATGAATTGGAGGATGGATGTTTTAGTGCTGAGCTGTTTTGTGAATACCTTGCTCATTTTATCCAGGTGGGTTGGGATACGGGTAGGTAGTGTTGTCATACAGTTTTCGTAAAAACATAGTCATAGGATGTAAAGAAAAAACAAAATTCTTCAAACGATTGGATTTCTCTTTGTGGCGTCATTGTTAAAAACGAATTAAATTTAATTTGCTATTAACGCTTTTTCTGATTTCTAAAATATAAAATTTGTCTAATTGTAAACCGGTTGTATTTGTATGTAAAATTTTTAAGCCTTTATTTATATCCGACAGCATCGACGCATACTGGACAAATATATTGGCCCCTCACAATATAAATGCCGCAGCACCCTTAAGGAGTTATCCTACTCTTATTTAGTTAAATTATTATTTTTCTTTATTTATTTATTTTTACGATGTGATGTATGTTTATATTTTGTATATTTTTTATAACTATTGAATGTATATTATTGTATGGAATGTGTGGGACTGCACTAACCTCCCCACATACCGGAATAAACATTTATTATTATTATTATTATTATATCAAATGAATGATTGGTTTCTAAAATATGATTTGCAAATTCAGAATAGTTGTTATTATTTAAACACCTTAGGTGTTCCTTAACTCTAATACTGAAATTTCTACGTCAGTCTTTTATGTCTTTCCTATGTAAAAATAGTTAAAAAAAGTTTTAAAAATCATCTCTTCAATTTATTTTCACGTTAATATTAATAATAATATTTTTTATTTTTAATGTAAATTTGTTATTGAATGTTTTATAATAATTTTTTTATTAATCTTTTTGATAAATTACTTATCTACTTTAATCAATTGTTGTTTATGTTTAAAATTTGTGGTATAATTTTTATCATTTGTCTACACTTGACTTTATTATTTTTAGTATTACTCCTGATGAAGAAAGCATCGCTTCCCAAATATGTAGATATCTTTATTTTAATAAAGTGGTGAATACAAAGTACATTATTTAATAAATTTAAAAAAAAAAACATAAGCAATATTTTCCAGATTTTAGAAAAAAGAAAATTAATATTGCACTTATTTAACTATCATGGTTACCTAAATCAATAGATTGTAATATTGTATAATTTAATTATTTATTATTTATTTTATCTATTCGTAGACATATATATTATATTAATATAGTTTTCTTATTGTTTCCTCGAATAATTTTTGGTGTATGTTCTAAAATTAAATTTAGTAATGGTATTACTGAGTTCTGTAAGTTTTTAAGTAGTTTATATTATTATGAGAGCTGTTTCGCCTTTCAAGGCCATTTTCAAATTGCGACGGCTTACTTAAATTTTATTTATTCACACCCCATTCTAATTTGGGCGGTGTTTAAAATTATTTATTACCGGTAAAAACGAGTTATTTAGAAAATAAATAAAATTCTCTATTATTCGAGGTACTTACATTTATAATGTGTTTCCCCCGTATTTTGCACAATGCTTTCTTAATTGATTTATACAATTGTGGTTTTTTTGGTCGTGCAAACATACTGAAAAGTAGGGAATAAATAATCTTCCTTACTTTATTAATTAATGGTATATAAGGTCATTCGTTCGTTTATTAATTTCCAATTGTTCAAGTAAATTTAATCTAAGACCCTCCCTTTCTATATGTAAGGGTTTAGGGTCCTTATTGTCAAAATGAATATTAAATAGCTTTTTGATTATCTTGATTTGTATTACCTGAAATTCATTTATATATATTTCACGTGGGATTTATATATTCATTATTGTGCTAGGCAATAATATAATCCTTAAAAGAAATTGTTTGGTTACAGATATGAAAATCTGGTAAAGACGCCAGAAGGCAATTTTATCTCTGTTCCTTTTTACGTCCTGTTTAAATTTATTTGTCAATGCACAGTTCAAGATGTTTCTCATTTGTCTGAATTTGCAAGTATCAATTTTTTTCCGGCTTGAGCTTAAAATCATATTCCTGTTTTTTTACCATCCATTATTGAGATATTTGAAATGTGAATGCATAATTTTTATAAATTTTTTTCATTGCATGTCAGTCAGTCAATGAAAGTGATTCCGAAAATGCTTGGAATCCAGCTTTATGGGAGTACTGGATCGAGCGAGTATGAATCCATGTTTGTATCAGCAATTAAAAAAAATGTTCATAGAGTAAAATTTTCCATTTCGCAGTTCAATCGGTACGAATGATATCCATGTCCTCTTTTTGTCATAAGTTGAATGATTTATTTAGGGAAACCTCATGTTTGGACTTTTTCAGTCACAAGCACACTGAAAGTTGATTCATTAATGATCCGAAATGGTATGAAAACCTGAAGACAGAAATAGTAGACTTGCAGAACAGAATTGAATTCCGTCTAAACTTTAACTTTAGAGCGCACGCTTTACACCCGCGCCATGCAAGCGGTTTCCCTACAGAGCGTCTGATCATCGTGAATCTATAAGTGCACTTTCATATTATTCTGGACAGATAGCTTGATTCGTCGAATGGGCAAAAATTGCTAGAATGTAAATGTTTTTAAAACAGAAAGCATCGTCAAAGCATATCATCGTCATAAATATTTTGATTGATGGAACGTACGGTAGAAAAAGATGCCTGCATTATGTGGGGTGAAGATCATCATAATTTTGGTTATTATTGAGTACGTAGTACGTAAAAGTACGTAACATCCTAAATATAAAATTCAATTCATTTATGAAAAAAATATAATGTCGGATTCAATTTTAAAATTGAAAAATGCATCATTTATATATTCAGTACAATATTAATAAGGGGTGGCCCCACGATAGTCGGCTCCCCGATAGTTAATCCCCTCGACAGTTGATCCCTCCGACAGTTGATCCCCCCGACAGTTGATCCCTAGATAGTTAGCTCCCTGATAGTTAATCCTCCCGGCAGTTAATCCCTCCGATAGTTGACCCCCACGACAGTTGATCCCTCCGATAGTTAATCCCTCCGACATTTGATCCCCTAAAGGATTATTTCTGCTGTACGTCCTCATTTGTAAAGTAAGTATGCAGAGAGGATATGCGGCCGTATAACAAAAGTCGATATATAAACATGTCGTACACTTCTTCGAGGACTCGGCATTATTGTTGTTAGTAAAAATATTTTATGATTTCCACTCAAGACGCCTGCAGATATAAGTACGAGTATATCGACTTTTGTTATACGGTCGCATATCCTATCTGCATAGTTCCTTTACAAATGAGGACGTAAAGCAGAAATAATCCTTTAGGGGATCAATTGTGATCAACTGTCAGAGGGACCAATTGTTTGGGGGCCAACTGACGGGGGGGGCCAACAGTCGGTGGATCAACTGATAATAATAACTTTATGCCACCATCCTTATAATAGTTGATAGTGTAATGGTCAGCATAATTGCCTTCTAAGCGGTTGATCAGAGTTCGATTCTTGGCCGTGACAATATTTTAAACTATAAAAATTAAAAGTTTTTTTTATATCCCGTGATTTTTCACGGGTCTGCTCTAGTAGTAAAATAAAATCATTGATCTAAATGGGCTCCCCAAAATGCATCCCAAAAATCGTAATATCTTATAATTACATCACAGATCGCAAGTGTCTTGACGGGACAAGCGGAGTTCTACGGCGTCAATACTGGGAGGATTACCGTAATGATGGGGTGACATAAGTTTTCGAATTAGATTCGCTGTCATGATTAGTTTGTCGATAAAAAAAAACCGGTCTCAAGTTACATTTCTTATCTACTTCAATTAGGTATCATATTGGTGATACCTTATTTCAGCAATTATTATTTTAGCCACAGAGAACATTTGTTGTTTCATAACTTGTTCAGACAAACGAATAATTTATTCCTAACGTAACGTTGTTATTATTTTGTTTTTATTAATCTTGATAGAAAAAGAAGGTGTTAGAATCGAATTTTAAATTATGTACATGATGTTTGGACTTTATAAACTAACTATCACCCTATTTCTCCGCAGGGGTACGCAGAGCGGACGGATCGCCTAACGGATCGATATTGTCATTGAATTCTTGCTTATTCATATTCATACATAGTCTAATACGTATTATTTTCTGTTATTCCAACTTTTGACATTGCCCGACTCGAGTATTTGATTCGCTTGATCGTTTCATATCTTCCTCGGGCGTCCCCGGTTTCTTCTTCCATTCACATTCGCGTCATATACGAGTACTGATTACGCTTACATCAGCCTTGAATTCTTTACGAAACTCAACATTTTTCACACGATTACACGTGGTTTTTACCACATATTCGCCGCAGAGATGTCGTTTCTACAACATTCAGTCTAATTTCAACCTTCCTCTGCCAGTTTCATCCCTCACTACCATATATCAGGGTTGGTATCAGCACTCCTCTGTAGACTGCTGTTTGGACTTAAATAAATAATCGTCTATTATGGTATACAAAGAAGAATGTCCCGGGCTGGTGGTATGTTTGTTTTGTATACAAATCTACAGTTTTATTCCGAGCCTGATGCAATTTTTTACACTTGACCTACATAAAAAGAGAAAATCTCTGTGTACATGAAATTTCTAAAAAACAACCTCCCATCTCTCTTTCCCACACCTTAATGCAGAATTTTGGTACTTCTTGATGAAATTTTGCACGTTTGACTTTCAAAATAAGAGGAAAATTACTGAGTAGGGGTAGGGGTAGGGGTAACACAACCAATCATTACCCCAGGCAACGCCAGGTACTTCAGCTAGTAAAAAAATATAAAACAGTGTCTTTGTAAATATATTTACTTGCGAAAATTACGTTACTTTTACTAATAAATTATTTAATAACTCAATTTTTAATTATTATTTATTTTAATTGAGATTTAAAAACCTCATTATAATATTTAATCATTGTAGAAAATAATATTAACATAACCTAAATAAAATATGAAAACGGAAAAAATGACAAAAAAAAAATACAGATGCGACTGAAATCTTTTTATTTTGTGTCATTTTTTCCGTTTTCATATTTCATTTAGTTTATGTTAATATTATTTTCTTCAATGATTAAATATTTAATAATTACTATAAAAAACTAGTGTGGTCAAAGGCCAATACCGATGAGTCAGGAAAACGTGAGACTAAAGGTTAATTTATCCGATTGTGATTTATTACTCGCAGCATTATTACAAATAGACTAGCTGAAGTTTACCCCGCCTTGCTCGGGATTTTTTTTAAAAAAGTTATGAAGTTGTGAAATCTTGCTTGTCGTTTGGGTGCCATAATTGATTTGACAGCGAAAGTTATGCCTCGCGGTGACCAGTACTATCTTTAAGGAAAATTTTATAAATTAATAATGACAAATATATTTGTAATGATCCAAACAATGTGAATACTACTATTTTATTCCTGATGAAGAAAGCATCGCTTTCGAACATGTTGATATCGTTCAGTGGCTGAGTGTGCATCGCGTTTGGGTCTCACCCAGGCGTCGTGAGTTCAATTCCTCGGCTCTCTAAGTTCTCCATTACGACACAAGCCTTCCGCTTACTCTGATGGTAGTAAAAGATTTTCAAATATTGTCAGATTATTCGTAACCAGGAAATATTTGTCTTTCTTTTTTTTTCTCGTATATATTTTTTAATTCATTCCAAACATTTTTTTTTTTAAATTTATAAATAATGAAGTTCTTAAGTAGATACCTACTTGTGTTTTCCATTTTGAAAATATTCTACCCAAAATCACCTTCTTCTTTTGAATATGTAATCTGTGGCTAACCAGAGTGGTATATCTGTGGCTAACTTCAATACACCACGGCGGGTTCAATGTTTTTCATACTAATTTTAAAACGTTATAACAACATTTTTATATATTGGATTTCATTCAGTATTTTCTAAACCTTCCCGTCACTAATAAAAACAAACTGTGGTATTTTCAGCGAAATCGGTGGAGTAATTTTCGAGAAAATCAAGGACAGACAGACAGACAAACATTCGTTTTTACATATAAAGATAGAAGTTCCGAGCTAAACACATTTCTTGGCACTGGGTTATCCACCTTACGCCTTACTTATCTCAGCGTAATTAAAAATACTCACATTTTATTAGTACAGTTTTTCCACTATTTTACTGACTAGAGTAAGGGGTGATAAACCTGCGACACGGGAGCATAGTTTGAATTATGTTAGCAGATTAACAAGAAAAAAATGTTCTGTTAATTCATGGATAATCGAAACCGGTTGGTAAGACTTTAAAACAATGTGTTCGTTTCGTTTAATAATACGTCAAATGATAAAGTAAAAAATTTATACGTGAACATATTATTTTTTTTTTTTAAATTTTGTATCGAGATTCATAGAGAATACAAAGCTGATATGAAAGTAACGAGTAAGATTGAGAAAAAGACGGTTACATGGTTTGGGCATGTAGAGCGAGTGAACAAAGAGAGAAGTTTAAGGAGAATATATGACGTGAATGTGAATGAAAGACGAAACCCGGGACGCCCGAGGAAGACATGGCGCGATCAAGCGAACCAAATACTTGAGTCGAGACATGTTAAGAGTCAGAATGTGTATGAGACGATGTAGCAAGGAGTGTGTGTTAAGTCCGAGTTGTTTGGTTACCCATATTTTCTGCCTACCTCTGGGGAGAAAATGAGCTTTGGTTGGTTACTTAAAGTACTGATAAGTCGGTAAAATTTTTTTTTTTCAAAATTGTAAAATAATAATTATTAAATAAAAAAAAAACTTACAAATTAAACATGAATAAAATAATTTCAACTAAAGATGTAACTGGAGTGTTTGAAGTCTCCAGATAATTAAAATTGGCATTTGATAAACAACAACAATATAATGATCTGTAAAACACAAAGCAAACGTTTTTCGGTTTACAAATATTTACATCATTCTCGATATGCGTTTTTTTCTTTTCATCTTTTTTTATTAGTTGCACCAAAAAAATCAGCGACAAAACTGGGCTATATAAGACGTAAATCGGTCTTAAATTGTCCGAGGTTAATGAACTAGCGCACGATAGAGGCACCAGGAGGCCTATTCTGGTTCTTTTTAAAGAAAATTCCTTTTCGTTTTCCTCAGGCTTAAAGACTTCTTGCTTAACGGCGGTTCCGGTTCTCTCGGATGATAGCTGTCATTCAGCGAGCGAAATTCTTTAAAAAATTAGATTTCGTTTTAACCAAAACAACAAAAACTATGTATTATCGTAAGTTTTGATCTTGACCTTGAGATTCGATCATTGCGTTATTTATCGCATAATAATGTAATTAATTAACAGAATTAACGAAAACATAGCAAAGTTTGTGAAGTATCTCTACCAAAAACCCGAAATGACAGAGAAAAGTTATTTAATTTCTAAAAATTATAAAAAAACAAAGCTGGTACAGTAAGTAATAATTAACTACATTCACATATTATTTAAAAATATTGTGATAATTAAACCACAAACTCCATTAAAAAATATATTGTAATCGGAATCTCGGTTAAGCAAGAAGTCTTAAGCCTAAGGAAAGAGATAAAATTTTTGATAAAATGAACCAAAATAGGCCTCCTGGAGGAACTTTATCGAAGTACCGATTGGGTCCCTAACCAGATTAGGATGCTGGATTATAAAAAAGTTGAATTGTTGAAAATTCAGAACAAATATTGTTACAAAACTTATCTGTAAGTATCAGACGACCCATTTGCGCAAAGGTTCGCCACCACCTGACTAGAGTAAGAGGAAGTTATATTCTACGCGTACAAAGGTCAGACAAAGAGGATAAAAGCCATTTATTGACCTCCCCCAAGTGTTCAAAGACAAATAACACACACCTTTTCATTAAGCTCTAAGTTTCTGTTTAACTTACTGAAGGGCTGGAGGATTTAATGGTGAATAGTTAAGCACAAAGGGGGATAGTTTCCCCGGGGAATAAATGCTAAATTCAGTGTTTTTTACTGCTGCGCCTTTGGGAATATTAAATCAATCGTATGGACGGTTTTATAGAACTTTGAAAATCAATTTACCCCGAGTTTTCTGATACTATTTTATTCATAGAAATCTGGATTACAATACTTTTACACAGACACAGAAGTTTCAATAAAAATACGTATATGTTTTTTTTTATATTTTCGTAGAAATATTTTTGGGTAAGAAGATTCTTCAGAAATATTTTTGAGTAAGATTCCTGAGAAATATTTACACTTTAAGTTTGTTACATACTTTTTTTAATGTTATTTTATATATATGTTGTGGTTGAGATTTTTACGGGTGTGAGATGTAGAATAATTTTCTCGGTTTACCCGCGTAATATAGTCCTTAGAAGAACTTTTTAACTGCCGACGTTTCGGATAAATGACACGTCCATCTTGTCCGTTAAATCCAGAAGTCAAGATCTTAGGTCTTGACTTCTCGATTGAATAGACACGCGCAAGCGATCAGTTCAAAACTAAACTTAAGAAATAAGGCCTCTGAAGATGGACGAGTGATTTGTCCGAAACGTCATATATATATATATATATATATATATATATATATATATATATATTTGTAACCTTAACTGTAAATTTTGAGCTTTGAATAATAAGTTTCCTTTAGACAAACTACAAAAAAGTAGTTTATTGGGACTTTTAGCATTGCATTTTTTCTTTTGTAAAATGTAAATAAAAATTTTTTTTAAAAAATAACTGAAAAATAACAAAATATTGTCAAATATTATTTCAGATCCAAACACACTGTATTTATAGTATTAACTAACTAACTAACTAACCATCACACCGTTTCCCCGCATGGGTAGGCAGATAGAACGTACCACCAAACAACTCGATCTTGGCATACATTTCTTGCTTCATTCACATTCATACATCGCCTCATTCATTCTCTTGTCAGATACATGGCCTGACTCAAGTATTTGATTAACTTGATCGTGCCATGTCTTCCTAGGACGTCCCTGGCTTTTTCTTCAATTCACATTCGTGTCATATATTCTCCTTACGCTCCTTTCTTCGTTCATTCGCTCTGCATGCCCGAACCATCTATGGAGATAGAGTAAAGTAAATCGTTATATGAGTAGAGTAAATCGTTATATGAGTAGAGTAAATCGTTATATGAGTAGGGTAAATCGTTATATGAGTAGACTAAATCGTTATATAAGTAGAGTAAATCATTATGAGTAGATTAAACCATTGCATGAGTAGAGAAAATTGTTATGTGAGTAGAGTAAATCGTTTAGTGGTAAAATCTGACCGGTGAGATTTATTTACGAATTAACCACAACCCCCAACATACTTGAGCATTAATTGTTATTATGTTTAATTGGTAAAATTGTATTTAGCATTTTAAAATAAAATTCAAATTAAATCAATTTTTTTAATGTTATTATTAAGTTTTGCAAGTATTTTAGTTTTCAATTATTGTTACAGCTGTTTCGGTAATAATTTCTTATATGATAAGTCGTCTCAATGTGGCCGAACCACAGTTTTAAAATGGCTTTGAATGCCGAAACAGCTGTAAAATTCTTTCAGAACTTAATAATATTATTAAATTTTATTTACTCAATCTTTTAATTTAAAAAAAAGATAAAAATACAACAATAACTAGAGCAATTTTTTATTACAGTTCGTCGTCGTTTTCAAATCACGATCACGCTGTTTAAATTTAGTATTTAACGTACTTGTCGCAAAACAAATATCATTCGACTGCCTCTGTGGTTACGATCCTCGGCTACGAATCCGCAGGTCGCGGGTTCAAATCCTGGCGTGGGCAAGTAAATTTTATTTGATTAATTTGTGTTATTTCACAATTTATTAATTAAAATCTAACATATAGAATATTTGTGTCACGTTTCAGAGTTGTACATAATTTCAATATCGCCCTGGTGAAAGACCATTATTCAGAATTGAAATGTTGCTTGAAATGGTTTTAGTCGTTTTTGGTGACCAGATTTGAATAGCCATGTACTTCCTCACCTTCCTTCTGCCCATATCCTTCCGTTACCCAGTACCTTAAGCCTCACAACATACCCCAATTGGGGTTCCCATAGTCTCACTGTCTCCAGACGGTTGGGAGCAGCAACATTTGTTCTTGTGCGGTACTCAAAAAAAGAAAAAAAAGCATCCTAGATCATTTGCTCTATTTCATTACTTTAAATTATGACAATTTTAACACTTTGGTACCAAGCGAATATATGAAAATATGTACATAGATCTTCAGAATTTTTTCTCCCCAACAAATAAAAAAATGGCGATTTTCGTTTTCCAATTCCTTTGGATTCTACCTACTCGTTATGGCGGTAGACATGTTTATATTTTTACAGGTTACGGTTGTGATTAATTTCGATATACGAACAGTGTTAGTTGTTTTTTTTTAATGTAAGTTTTGAAGTTATGTTTTTAATATTTTATTTTTTACAAATCAGGAACATCGGAGTGGTAATTACTATGTATATTTCCTTGGTGAAAAAGTACCATATAAAATTGCATAGGTTGTTACTTGAAATGGCTTTAGCTGTATTCAGTAACCAGTTGATGGTAGCCAGGTATTTCCCAACATTCCTCTTCTCAAAATCCTTCCCCTTCTTAAACCCTTTACACCCATAATATACCCCAATTGGGAATGACATAAACTAACTGAATCTCCACAGTTGGGACCCCTGTGCGGAATAAACATTAAAAGTCTTATATGTACTATTGTAGTTGTAAAATGGTTGTTACACATACTAACTCGCCTAGATATGATGTGTTACACACATGTAAACAGAGTATAAGAAGCTTACCAATATCTTTCATTCGTCCATACAGCAGTGATTTATGGACAAAAATAGAACATTAATATGTTTTTCCTAATTAATATTTATATTGTAAGATATTCTCAGTGGTGCCCTGAGAAACAGGTTTTGCTGAAACCACCTCTTCCCAGGCCAGGACACTGAATTGAATCGGTCTCTTATTTACATTGGATTCTCCTATAGAATTACGTTATTTAATTAATTATTTTGCAAAAACAGCTATAAATCAATACGTTCCAATTTCGATAAAAAATGTATAGATAACATAATGCATGTAAAGTGTAGGTAAAAAGTGCAGTAAAAATTGTCAAAAAAGGTTACATGTAGTTTTAAATATAGATATTGACTAGTTCGAGCTTAAATTTGTTGTAGTTCATTTGGAAATTGCCACATTTCCCGCGAGACTATTAATTAACCTTTTATGTTTTCCCAGGGGCATTAGCATTGGTATCTGCACCTGGGAGGAATATCGGGAACACAAAATCCTATTTTAACCAAGGGGTATTCATAATGTTGACGGGTTTATAAACCAAAAGCAGTAATGCTACATCCCTTCTAGAACTAAGGCTGCAGATACCCAGCATTCCAGATATAAATGCTTAAAAAGCATAAGGCGGCATTCTACTTTATATAAGTGGGTACTTGATTAAAACATTTAAAAATATTGAATGGAAAATAATAATGTAGCTAATACTAGCTTTTTTTCCTTCTATTTTTGTATAATGGCACTTAATATGAACTAAACTTGTCAATTTGACTGTCGTTAAACGGGATTTGTTCTCAGTTGGGCAGTCAAAGCTTTCCTTTTTTTATATGAATACCGTACAAGAGTCCCAACTGCTCCCAATCATCTGGATCCAGTGAGACTATGGCATTGGTGAATGTTGTGAGGCTGAACATATTGACTAGGGGAAGGAGAAGCGGAAGAGGAAGGTGGAGAAACACCTGACTATTCAGACCTGCTCACCAAACACGGCTAAAAGGTATTTCAAGCAACGTTTCAATTCTGAACGGTGGTCTTTCACTAGGGCGATACTGAGAGAACCTTCCACTCTGGAACGTGTGCAAATATACTATATATTATTTTAAAATTCATTAATTGGAAAACAGCACAAATTAATTAAATAAAATTTACTTGCGCACGCCGGGATTTGAACCCGCGACCTTCAGATTCGTAGTCGAGAACCTTACCCCTCGACCATGGAGGCCGTCAAACATTTTATTGTTTAATAATGTGTATTTCAAATAAATAAATAAATAATTTCGATATACGAGTATGGTATTGGTAGAATGGCTTATAAAATTAATTTATGGTGGTTTCGCCGGTTACGGTTAAACTTGGATAGCCTGACAGTTGATTTACACAATAATATGCATACTAATAAAACCTACCCAATTTGTAATCCATACCTAGTCCATCAAATTTAAGCGCATCATTGTCCGCTGTGATTTTGTTCACTTCGCATTAATTCGCACCCGCAACTCGCTGTAATATTCGTATTGTGTTCGCCGTCGCCGTGGTATTTTGTATTGCGTGTTACCGCTGCAGACGAATATCGTCTGTGTTTTTTTATGTTGAACTATTATTCAATTATAATCATTTAAATTGTGATAATGATAATTTATGAACCAGCACACCCATATAGGAGGAACTTATGAAAATTAGAGGACAAATTGAGTGTCCAGGCCTTGGTTGAGGTGGATTTGTTTGGCCTGGGGGCGCAGTAATTAAATGCCATCCCTAATCGTGACACACATACGCTATCCCAATCTCGGTAACTCCAATCGATAAAGCGAAATGAGCCATCCAATGAATCCATAGCGGGGATTCGAGAATTGAACCAAGAATATCTAGATTTATGTCCACCGACGTCGACGATCTTCGGCGATCTTCCCAAAGGTAATGAACAAAAACAACGATTTATAGTCGTTGAGATTCTTAGGGTCGAGTTCGGGAAGGTGTTTGGGGTTAGCCATTTCAGTGTCAAGATTAGTGCTTTTGAATGTGGTTTCTTGATAGGTGCCTTATGAGTTGTATTTCAAAGTGACAGATCGTGATTTGAGAGAGAATTCGTAGTCAAGATAAAATTATGAAATGACTGTTTCGTAGAGAAATGAAGAATATGTTTTAAGGCACAAGAATCGAAATACTAGGTGCCAGGGGAAATAGATAAAGGGAAGAGGGGATTAAGAATACCTGTTTATTCAAATTTAGCCACTAAATACAACTAATACTACTTCAAACAATGTTCTAAACGAATTCTGAATGATGGTTTCTCAAAAAAGCGACACTGAGAATGTTTTTAGACTTTGAACGGGGTGTACATATACAAGCCATTTATATACAACACTTCACGTGGAAAAGAATTTACTCACACTGGGATGAAACCTGCTTCCTTTCATACAAGAGATGGATATCGGTATGTATGTATGTACATAACAATTAGATTTACAGGCAAATGAAAATTATATAAGAGGTGATAAAACAACTGAAATATTTATTTTTGTAAATTTTTAAGTATAAAAATGTAAACCATATTAAACCAGTTAAAAACCTATTCACTTACGCTGAATGTGAGAAAAACAAAGAACATACTTAACTTTTTAAATTCACCCAGGAGGACAACCATGGATGGGACGCTCACATAAATGGGTTTACAAGAAAACTTACAAAATACACATGTATTTTTTTAATATAAGACATTTTAATTCAAAATTATATTTTTAAATGTTAACTATGTACTATACCACTCTTGTCTCGAATGTGGTATAATAGGGTGAAATCTTCTACCTCAAATCACATGAAACAAATATCTATACCCCAAAATGGTATCAGAAAGACCACATTAAATGGTATTAGAAAGACCCCACTAAATGGTATTAGAAAGACCACACTAAATGGTATAAGAAAGACCACACTAGATGGCATTAGAAATACCACGCTAAATGGTATTAGAAAGATCACACTAAATGGTATTAGAAAGACCACACTAAATGACATTAGAAAGACTACACTAAATGGTATTAGAAGACCACGCTAAATGGTATTAGAAAGAACACTAACTAACTAACTAACTGACCATCACGCCGTTTCCCCGCAGGGGTAGGCAGAGAGGACGGACCGCCAAACAACTCGATCTTGGCATACACTTCTTACTTCATTCACATTCATACAACGCCTCATACATTCTCTTCTGTTATTCCGACTTCTGACATGGCCCCACTCGAGTATTTGATTCACTTGATCGTGCCATGTCTTCCTCGGGCGTCCCCGGCTTCTTCTTCCATTCACATTCGCGTCATATATTCTCCTTACACTCCTTCTTCGTTCATTCACCCTACATGCTCAAACCATCTAAGCGTCCCTTTCTTAATCTTGCTCACTACGCTTACTTCAGCCTTGCATTCTTTACGAATCTCAACATTTTTCACACGATCATACATGGTTTTACCACACATTCGTCTCAGAGATCTCATTTCTACAGCATTCAGTCTACTTTCATCCTTCCTCTGCCAGTTCCATGCCTCACTGCCATATATCAAGGTTGGTATCAGCACTCCATTGTGGACTGCTAGCTTCGCTTCCTTGGACAACTTTTGTTTGCGCCAACCGCGTTCAGTAGAAAGAACACGCTAAATGGTATTAGAAAGACCACACTAAATGACATTAGAAATACCACAATAAATGGTATTAGAAAGACCACGCTAAATGGTTTTAGAAAGAACATGCTAAATGGTATTAGAAAGACCACACTAAATGACATTAGAAAGACCGCACTAAATGGTATTAGAAAGACCACACTAAATGACATTAGAAAGACCGCACTAAATGGTATTAGAAAGACCACGCTAAATGGTTTTTGAAAGACCACGCTAAATGGTATCAGAAAGTCCACGCTAAATGGTATTAGAAAGACCACACTAAAAGCTCCAACGAGAACGCCGACTAAAGAAGTCTTCAAGTCTTTTATAATATACAAAATATTATCGCTAAGAATGTTTTAGTCAAACATTTATAAAAATTAAAATCTGAAGAAACCACACTTTCATAACACAAGAATTAATCAGAGTGAGATCATGAACATACCTAAATTAGATATTGCTTTTGAACAAAGGTAGGTACCATGAAGGCTCATTAGTTCACTTCCATAAACAATAAATATAACGGAACATGCAAAAGATTTCAAAAAATAAATCAAAACCTGACAATGAAATCAAAGAGGAAATACGAGTATTCAAAGTTTTGAAAAAAAAAGTCATTGAAGGGAAATTAATCAGTTTTTATTAAAACCTACTCCTACTCAGCATAGGGGCCCCTCTTAAGGAGGACTAAGAAAAACATTGGAAATTATTTTTCCTTACAGTTTGTTATTATGACGCTCTCCATGGTGGAGTGGTTACGATCCGAAGGTCGCGGGTTCAAATCCGGGCGTGCGCAAGTAAATTTGATTAAATTGTGTTATTTGACAATTTATTCATTTAAAATAATATATAGTATATTTGCGGTACGTTCCAGAGTGGTAGATGCTGTCAGTATCGCCCTGGTGAAAGACCACCACTCACAACCAAACGTTGCTTGAAATGACTTTAGCCGTATTTGGTGACCAGATTTGAATAGTCAGGTACTTCTCTACCTTCCTTCTCTCCATCTCCTTTCCCTCCGTAAAACCCTTCAGCCTGATAACATTCCCCAATTGAGGATGCCATAGTCTTACTGGCTCCAGACGGTTGGGAGCAGTTGAGACTCTTGTATGGTATCACCTAAAAAAGTAAAGAATGCTTTGAAACTTAATTAAAAAATATACATTACAAATCAAAAAACTAGAATTATCGCAAGAACAGTACTTATTATGTAGATACAGATGCAATTTGATTTAACAAGAAGTAGTAATTAAAGGCTTCTCGTACATACATCCGGAACATATAAATGCATAACTGCGATTCATTGTGATGCATTACGACGTCAACATATTATAGGAACGATACGTCCGCCACCTGTACGTATCATGACACGAGCGAGTTTCTGAATTACCGAGTTCCTGATATTGTAGTTGCAAGTTAATCACATTTTACAAACATCGCAGAGAAGATACTACACCCGATGTTGAACCCGTCTGTTGATTGTGAGGAGTTATTCATAAAATGGACGGATATGTATCTAGCTTCTTTGTTGTTTTTAATGGGGTTAGGCAAAAGGAGAAATATTGATTTAGTGTATCCAGAACCAAGCAGGCATTCCATTGTTATGAATTATAACCATATTTAGACAGGTTCGTATTTACACAGTTCATACAAAAACGTGCGTGAACTGTTTTTCATGTGTCTTAGAAATTTATGTTTTTTAATCGTATTTTTGTTTAGACGAACCTACATTATAAAATATATAATTTTATTAGGTAATGTGTACCCGGCCTTGCTCGGGATTTTTCACTTGTCATTAGGGTGCCATAATTGATTTGACAGCGAAAGTAACTATCTCCAAATAAAGAAACATTCATTTGAATATTTCATTCCAAACATTAATTATCTAAACCATAAATTAAGCAGGTACGTACTCGTATTTTCCATTTTGAAAATATTCTACCTTAAAAACCCTTCTTTTTTTGAATATGCAATCTGTGGCTAACCAGAGTGTTATATCTATATGATAACCTAAATAAAAGATGGCGGTTCAATGTTTTTCATACTAATTTTAAAACATTATAGCAACAGTTTTACATACTGGATTTCATTCAAACTACTTTCTAAACCTTCCCGGCACTAATAAAAATAAACTATGCTATTTGCAGTGAGACTGGTCAAGTAATTTTCCAGAAAATCGACGACAAATAAACCTACATTGATTTTGATATATATAGATTCAATAATTTGTTTGACTCAGTAATTTATCTACATGCATAAATCATTTAAAAAAATCACAGAACATGATAAATAACAAATTCGCAAAGCTAAAATAATACCAGATTTATTTATGGAAAAGAGTTGCAATGTATTTATTATAGCTGTAGTAATATTACAGATTAAAACAGATTGTTTTATAGAAAGCAGGAAGGATGTAAGAATGAATAAATATCCCATAAAAGGAATTAAAAATACAATATATCTGTTCTTGACCGATCGAGTGAAATATTAAGCTTTTTACTCTGCTGAAAATACTTAATATACTTAATAGTTCAAAATAATTGTATTTTGATAATTTTTATTTATTTACACAAACTTACCCAATGTATAAGAATTACATATATCTTATTTACCCTGTCAGTTTCCGGTCGGGAACCTATCGCATCGGTAAGGCGCCTCCAGACGTCTTTGTTCTGTGCTATTTCAGCTACCTCCGTCCATAGCAGGCCCAGCCTCTGGAGTTGTCTGTCCCCATTGAAGCTCTTTTTTCTGGCATTCTTAATACAAGCCACCTCAATTGCGACTTTTCTACGAAGAATATAAGGATTATCTACAAATGAAATCACAATTTTAAAGATTTACAAATAAAAACAACAGTCGAGAAAAGAATATTGTATACTTACTAGAACGATATATCTATTTAATGAGCATTAACGACGTTTTGCGATCCAGCGCATAGATTTTAGTTTTACTAGAGTACCGCACAAGTATCCTAGCTGCTTCCAATCGTCTGGAGTCAATGAGACTATGGCATCACCAATTGGGAATTTTGTGCGGGTAAAGGTAGCGGAGAGGGGAAAGATATAGGAAGAGGAAGGTAAGGAAGTACCTGGCTATTAAGATCTGGTCACCAAACATGGCTGGCTGGCGAATGGTGGTCTTTCACCGGGGACATACTGGTCTGAAATTTGGTTTAACGATCAGCCCCCAAAAGTACACACTTTGTAATCTGTCATACTCCACCTCTTACAGACATTTTGGTATTTGTTACATAGAATTTACAGAATAGAGTTTGAGGATTTTTGTCTTTTGAAACCTTTCACATTTTATTAACTATCCGTATAGAATTTACAGATAAATCATTTGTAACATTGCTTGCGATAGCAGAGTACGACGTGGTGTGATGCTAATTTTGAGTTACGAGACGTATCTTTACATTCACACGTTAACGATTTGTTGATTTTAAAAGAAACAAAAAGCTTTGTGTCCTACATATTTTCTTATTTATATCAGATGTTTTCGAGACGAAAAAATACTTTACTTTTTCGGCGCGTGAAATACGCTTATTTATGTTCATGTTCCCGGACTTTGAAAATATGTAAATATTGGATAAGAGTGAGGGTGATAGGATCTTAAAGTTAGCATGCGAAATACATAAAAAAAACTTTACGTGAGATTGATGATTTTTCCGGCTTAAACACCCCATGCTTCACAACACACATGGGTTTTACTAGAATCTAGAAAAGTAGAGCCTCCGAAATCAACCAGAAAAAAGTTCTCTTTTTAGAAATAATAAATTCCTTTAATATTTTCACACGTCGCGACGTACATATTTCGTTGGCAAACAATTCACTTGAACTGGGGTGAAATATCAAATAAATTTTTGCTGTAAAAATTGTGGACTTATAAAAAAATTAAAATATAAATTTTATCTAAGATATATGCATAGATGTATCTAGTTCTTAATATTGTAATATTTAGTAGAGTCACCGACAGTTGTCACTAGAGCATAGGTTCACCCTTTGTTAAAACTGGAGGTACGAGCTCTTGAGGCTTACCTTAATTTCACCATCGAAGAATTGAGTTTAAGAGATTAATAATTACAGGACATTGGTCTCGAGGCTGTCATTAATGAGTCGTATTCACAACAGTATCTATTTATTTTCAACTAAGAAAGTTCATTTGCTTGAACATCAAAAGTTCTCATAGAGCTTTCACATTGTGAAATCCTTGCAGCTTTCTGTCTGGTATTTTTGGTCAGCCCAGTATTTTCAGCAATCATGAGTTATGGAGCTTTGAAATATCTATTCAAGTATCTTGAGGCGAAGGGAAAGGAGTATTAAAACTAGAATAGACAAATAATTACTACCAGCTACCCGAAAATTATATTAAAGAGGGAACGTTTGATTGTATTTTTCTACGTCGATGGTGGTTCAAAAATGTTCAAAATAGTTTGGAACACTCGCCTACATTCCCCCCCTTACCCATTAGTCCTACAGTATACCACTACATAAGGAAGAATCTCTTTAAAATGATTCTACTATATTAACATTCCGTATTTACATATCTTTAATTGCAGATTTTAATTTATTACGTACGACTATAAAATCTGCAACAAAAACTGTTACTTTTTCCAGTTCCACAAATAAGAATTAAAACATGGTAAATTCCCAGTATTCACAAGATGACGGCGAACTTTGGCCAAAGTAAAAAAACGCAATTTCCTATGGAGCCGATAGTTCCCAAGATAGGGGAGGTTTTGTGAAAGAGTCCCCTGAATGTAATCTCGGAGTGGGAGAAAAAATGAACCCGCGCGATGTTTGAGCTTCTGCAATCAATATGGAGGTAGCGTTCATTTGCTCTTAGGGGGTGAAAAGTGGGAAGGGAAATGTGTCGGGCTCGGGACGGGGAAACGGGAATCTAGGAAACTTCAGGGTTGTAATATCACCTGGAGGAGATATCGCCGACTGCCGACAGGAAAAATCTACCGTAAGGGCTGGGACGGAAATATTTTGATTGGAAATTATTCTATAGAGTTTTTATAGTAAACTTGGGATGGCGAATATCTCCCCGCCTGGAAATTGAGTCTTGCAATATACGGAAATGCCGTGCAAGGCATCCGAGATTGGTTTATGAGATGTTTGAATATTATATTTTGATAGGTTCCACATAAGTTCCACAAAAAGCAGTATCTTACACCCACGAGATTCAACCATTGTGAATGTTATCAGGTAACGAGTATTATAAGTACAGGATATATGTAAAACACTGAACAGATAATTTTCCTAGAAATATGGTCTGTATCCCGATTTTTAAGAAAATGGTTGCCGACTATTTAAATAATACCTCTTGACATCCAGGCCAACGGGATTGATTATCTGTTTAATTTTTTTTCATTAATTTCATCAAAAGTAAGAAAAATAAATTTATGTCGTTCGGGAGCATGGACATACGTCTAACATTTGATTTCTTCAGTTTGCAAAACTAGAGCTAGACGAATTTCAATTCCATTTAATAATTTTAAACTACACGAATCGCAAAAATATAGTATTTAAAATTTAATTAAATAATTTCAAAGTCTTTTCGGCTGTATAAGGTTATAAAATGACACATAATTCAGTCTGATATTTAATAGTAGACAAAAAATTAGGGTGCTGCGATCGTTTAAAATATTTTTAATGTTATCAACAAGATGACTCATGGCTCAAAGGAAAATGATTGTGTTAAAAAAAGCACAATGGTCCGAGTATATATTTTTTTTAATTTTAACCAAACAGCATGTTCCGAAAGGAGATGATTCTAGATCATATTCTAAAAAATTTTAAGTTTAAACTTTTTTCATTCCCTAAAACGCTTTGCAGGGAAAATAATAACATGGATAGGCGATTTATTCGTAATTCTGAAATTTATGTAATAAAAAATCGTGCATTAGATGTAAGATATATAAAAAAAAAAAAATTAAATTCACTTAATAAAAGTATAAAATTAAAAAAAAACGTGAGAAAATGAATTATGATGTTTTGTGCTGTTTATTAAAAACACTGTCAAATGCGAATACGTACAAACATTTGAATTAGAAGATATATTTCAAAGAGGAACTGAGTAGTTTGGTGTTGCCATATTAATGACATTTTAAAGTTCCAAAATAATAAATACCTACAATTATGGTAAATACCAAGCTATACTTAACGTTGCTAAAAAGTCTAAAAATCTCAATCTTTCCAAAATTACTGGTTAAACATCACACCAATACACATTACTTGGGAATGCATAGAGCAATTTACTTCTGTCCCACTTTACTTCTGCGGAAACTGTCCGTTGTGAAGTTAATCTGTTCTGAAAAATTAGCATTGCGTTAATTAATCGTAGCCCGGCATTCAAATTTCATACGCTGCAGTCGCGAACATGTCGTGTTTATTCTTAATGCAGGTGAACATACAGGATGCATATGCAGGCCGACTAACCATCATCATTTGATCACCAGAAATCTGCTAAATGAACTGGAATGCACAATATTTACGTAGCATTTGCAACTGCATTGCCATTGATGAGCTTTTGCATGTAACCATCCGTTTTGAATTATTGGACTGGATGATTTACGTGAATTATTTTAACTTGCCTACCATTTCCGGCTATTCCACCAGTTACTAAATTGTTAAAGCTTTATTTATTAACCCGTTAATAAATTTAAAATGCTCAATTTTCGGTTGTCAGCCAGAATGGTTTCAATCTACGTGCTAATAATAGTGTATACAAAGTACTGTGTCACATTGTTGAGTGAAATATAGAATTATATTTATTTCTTCAATATTTATATTTTCTTCAAATGATTAGTATTTACTTTGCGGCGTCATAATAATAGTATTCTATATATTCCTAGTGAAGAAGGCATCACCTTTGAAACTTGTTGATTCGTACAAATTAATAAAGTGGCGAATACAAAGTAATTTTTATTTAATAATAATAATAATATTTATTTGGAACACACATTATTTTACAGTAATATTTCAGAAGGCTTTGACTGTCCAACTAGGAGCAAATCCCGTTTCAGGACAGTCAAATTGATAAGATTAGTTCATATTAATATACATATACATGAAAGAATATAAAAGAATCTATAAAGTAAATTTGAGAAATAAAAATTGTGTCTTTTTTTTTTTTAAGTATGTTGCATTTTTTAAATGTGTGTAGAATAATAATGAATTACAAATGAGATGTAAAAGTTTAAAATATAAAATATAAAAGTTTAAAGAATATAAGTTAAAGGTATGATATTCATTTTTTAGTTTACTGTAGAGAAATAATAAATTACATATGAGATGTAAAAGTGTATAGTGAGAGTAAAAGTTTAAAGTATAAGATACTAAAGTATGATATGCATTTTTAAATTAGTGTAGAGTAATAATGAATTACATATAAAAGTTTAAAGTATAAAAGTTAAATTTAATTTATTATTTTTTTAACGCCCATTAAAGGTTTTTACTTGGACATTTACACATAATATAGAAAAGGTACATATGTATTATAATAGATAACATAAAAAAAAACAACATAATTTGACGATTTTATCCAGAGTTAAATAGTTTCAAATAGACTCGACGAAAAAAAACGTAAAACTGTATGATTACAGTGTAACATTAATGTGTCAAATATGTCAACAACATCGAAGCATTTGTAGATGATACAGTGTGAAATTGCAAAGCATTATGAGCGGTTTTTTATGTCCACATGAGCTCAAATTGTCTTTGGCCGGAAGGACGATGGTATCCTCAATTGGATAATGTATTGAGGCTGAAGGGAATGGGGAGGGAAAGAAGATGAAGAAGTGGTTAGAAAATACATATGGCATTTAAAACACTATAGATTTTGTTTGATGGTCGTTCACCAAGGTGATACTGAGAGTGTGGAACATGCCGCAAACGAAATGAATACTTTTTTTTAAATATAATAATATTTTTTTTTTAATGCAAATCAATTGTAATAATGTTATTATTAAGTTCTACAAGTATTTTTAGTTTTTATTATTTTGACAGCTGTTTCGGCGTTCAAGACCATTTTGAAACTTGGCCTTGAACACAGAAACAGCTGTCAAAATAATAAAAACTAAAATATTTTTATTACTTAATAAAAACAGTATTAAATTTGATTTAAATAAAAAATAAAAAAATAAAATTAAATGGAGTTCTACGAATTAAACCCAAAAACAATTAAAAATTATATTCGAAAGAGCATGTGAAAATTAAGCACGCTGGATTTCGAACCTGGATTCGTTGTCAATGATCTTAATCGCTCGGCTAGGGGAGGTTGTGTCACATCATTGAAATGAAATTTTAAACTGTTTTATGATCAGTTTTGCTACAGGTACAACCCTGACAGAGCGTAGGGTCGAATTAAAAAAATAGCTTCTGTAGATAAGGGGTCCTATATAATGTATATTATATACCACAATATGAGATCGAATGGATTCAAGCTCGAAAACATTGTTTAAAAAGGTTAACGCGTGAGAACCGTACAATTAAAATAAGGCTGGTTATTGAACGTATGAAGAGTCCGAGCGTGAAACAGAAAATAAGGTATGCCCGGACTGAGGGTTGTGGATTTGCATCTTATCTCTAACCGTACGGAAATTCTATGGAAGTGGGACGATACGTATGTGGTTTATTTTGCTAGGATTTATTTTATTTTATTTATCTTGTTTATACCGTGTCCGTTTAACGATGTGTGCACACTATAATGGTGAGCCCATATACGAGTATATTTTACCCCTTTCTTGCATGTGGATATTTTATTTTAGAGAGAAATGTATTTCTAAAGGAATTTCTAAAAAAAATTCGTGTAAATTCGAAGAAAAACCAAGACCCTAAATTAAAAAAAAAAAAAAAAACAAATAATGGAATGTTTCTGAACACGGAGGACCGGCTGTGCTGCCTGTTTCATACATAAATTAATTTTGGATTTGATCACATCCAAACTGAATGACATATTTTTAAAATTAAAGGTTTAGTAAATATCTTGTACGGATGAGAAGTATTTTATTTATTTTTGTTTTAAATTATGAAGTACATGCCATGAAAAAAAATCGTAAACTTAGAGGCAATTTAGAAAATTATTTCCGGGTTTATCGTATATTTAAAAACAAAATCATCATATTTGATATGTAAATATGATTACGTAAATCAAAATATAAAAGCAAAATATTTTTAAAAAAATGTGCCTCTAAAATCGCAAAAAATCAATTCCTTTTATGGCCCATACTTTATAATGTCAAACAAAAAAAAAATACTTCTTATCCATACTGGATATTTACTACACTTTTTGAAGAAAAAAAAGATCACTAGGTTTAGGTGAGTATTTTGGCCTCAAATCCAAAATGAAGTTATGCATGAAACAGGCCGCGCAGCCGTTCCTCTTAAAGAGATGTTTTATTTAATCATTCAAGAATATAGTATTAACCAATCATAAATGAAACACGAAACCGAAAAAACACAGAAAATAAAAAGCTTGCATCAGTCGCATCTGGGAATCGAACCCAGGACTACAGTCTTACCGGGACAACCGCTCTACCAACTGCGCTAATGAGACCAGTTCACTTTACGCCATCTTTATCGATTGCATACCTCAACTTCAATAGTTATATTTTCCTCCATTGAATCCCATATTATTGGCTGATATCTTTATGATGATAACAAAGTTTTAACCAAATGTAATTGCAATCTAGATAGTGTCTCGGATATACCTATCTGATTTTATTGATATGAAACATATATTGACTTTTCTAAAAGTCTAGAAAGAGTATTCAATTTATTTTAATAACATAGTGAAGCTAATAAACCCGATTGTAATATTTAATCATTGAAGAGGATAATATTAACCAATCGCATTTGAGATCTCTTTTTTTCACCTGCCTTTCCATAATGAAGTTAAGGTCCTTGTTCTTCTTTCCTGGCTTCTGGGTTTGGACGCCTTTCTGTATTTGTTCCGGTACCTCGGTCTTCTTTTAAAGCCTTTCCGTGTTGAAATTCCTCCTTGCAGCAACAATCGCTCGGGTCCCGTGTGCTGAAGTGATATTGATTTTGGAGATTATTTTTGCTTCACTCGCTGATGATGACCAACTACGGCTTCCTTTCGGCTGAGCCAACTGTGATGACCTCTTGGTTTTCAGTGATTTGTAGGTAAATGACAATACAAGATGTCGATATTTACAGTTTTTATTGTCGCTATGTCACAAGGGTTATCATATTGGAGGAAATACACGCGAGGCAAACTTTCACTCGTATATATCAAACTCAGAGTCATACTATCTCATTCATACACTTAGCCATACGTTTACCACAATTAATATTGTGTTTTTATTAAGTGCCCATGTCTAATGATTTATGATTTTAATTTATTGAAGAACGTAATTTGTATCTCCCAGATTATTTGTATGGAAGTATCTTTCAAAAAGGTTCCTTTTCATCGAAACATGGCTTGAAATTTGTCTTGTACATGTGTATCGGACGTAACGCCTCCCGGAATATCTGAAGCTGCACACTTATTATTAAATTATCGTTGTCTGTTAATATATGTAACGGGCGGTCTGGCGAGCTTGTTCGCTCCAGACCGCTCAAACTGAAATGACTGAATAAAAGCGTTGGAGAGGGACAGCTGGTGGGAGGGAGACCGACTTGTCGGGCATCTACACGGCACCGGCGGTCCGCGCTTGGTGGACCGCATAAATAGCCTGCAAACGCCAGTTTGCGGCAGTTAGCATTTGACCGCCAGCCTGATAAGTACTCCTCCCTGCCCGCCGCCCGCTCTGACTTCTGAACCACTCGCCTTTGTTCACTCTGACCACTGCTTACCTCCATCGGACAACTGCCTTTGACTTCTCACCTTTGGATACCCGACCACAGCAGAATCTACAAAAGTCGACATTGTTTCCCTTTTGCAAGGAACAATATTTGGAAATCCAGAGCGAGCCCGACGCCCGAGACATCACGGATACGATAACGACTTGACCAGCACCTACATGTTTACAGTCTTGTAACGACAATAGTCGCTTACAACATGTATTCAAGATTCTAGCAGAATGGCTACTGAATAAATTTCAATCGACCATTCCATACGTT